>JAWWUD010000136.1:0-280317 GCA_033964015.1 Scolanthus callimorphus | reverse complement strand
GAGTGCCAGACACAGAAACGATCGAGAAACACATCGTACGACCGAGTGAACTCGTCCTGTGCTTTGTGTGTGATTCGTGCAAACACAGCAGGATTAGGAGTTATTTATTGTTTATCCTTACAATAAAATTCCGTACATAAACCCGCCGCTGAAATAATCTTGCATTCATGGCATTGTAAGCTTGGGATTTGAAAAGGATTTCCTATGAGATATATTCATATCTGTGGGGTAAGCCTTGCCCTTATGCGCACCTCTACTAACACATCGCTATGAATTGAAATATCAGTTTTTTAATCGCGAAGTGAGCCGTAGACCATGTAGACCGGGAGAACAAGCGAAAATGGCATTTCCGGTGTCGGAGCACAATCTTGAGTTTCTACCATCTTGCTGATAGCTTTCTATCATCGCCTTTCGATCCACAAGTCGTTAGGAAGGAAAAATTGGCTTCGAATAGCAATTCTACTACTACCATGATGACTAATTTATTAAGAGAAAAGGAATTTTTTTGGATTTCTTCTCGGGAGAGAATCCTTGTTTGATATGCGTTTTTAATTTTAGTTTTCGTATAGTATGTAATATTGTTCTAAACATGCTGTCGTGAGTTGAAGGCCTTACTTATTGTTCCTCATTTCCGGCCGCAAACATTCCTACCCACGTCTCACTTCCGTTTCCGGTCATTTTCCGACACACTGCAGATTAGCCAGTCCACACTAAACTTTGTACAGCCCCGCGCGCTTGAAATCCCCTCGGGAACGCACCAAGATTGCCATGGAAAGAGTATCTTTGTGTTTAACCACAGGTCTGTGAGTGAGCTGCGTGAGCAAGGGGTGAATTAGAGCAATTTTCTATTTGATTATTTGGCGAGACATGACTCAGAGTTGTTTCCGGTTGCACTTGAGCGGGTCAAGGCGCTAAGGCCGGGACAACAATAGCACATGTTGTGTATGTCGGATGCAAGACTAAGAGAGGTGCGGAGCGAGCCGTGGCGGAAATATCGCGAGGTTTTTTAGCAACATAACAGTTCATCTCTAGGGCATGTATCCACGGCAAGACCTACCACCCTACGCCAACCATCATCATATCAAAACACTTACTTCTCAGCATCAACAGCCGTAACATACAGTATAACGAAGGCCACACTGCGGCCTGGACTAACCCCCAGTAATACCAACACAACCGCCACAACTACACACATGAAGATGTACCCCTATCAGGCCGATACCTCACAGCTACACAAGTCAACAACTCCAGGTGAATAATACAGAATAAACTCAACTATTCCATCACTTGCGCCAACGGTTTACGTGAACGTGCAAGTTGCGCAAGTTTTTTCACTTGACATTTAAAGACTTCGGTCTTGTCCATTTCGCCGAAAACTTATTGGACCGTTTATTAACTTGTCTCTAAGATATTCAAAGTCAGCATTTTTCGACTGATGCATCGTTTCCGCTATTTGTCAATTTGTGGTTATTATAGAGTGACAGTTTGTGGTTTTCCGTGTTTCTTGCCAACATTCACTACTGTATGGCGCTTCACGTACGCCACAAACACCACTCACACCAGAGTGAAAGTTAGTTTTTCTCAGCGTCAGCCCTAGCTTGACACGCTATAAACTCGTAATCCCGTACCCTGAGTCTGGATTAGATATCTAGTACCATACAAGCGAGAGAGAGAGGTCCCTCTTATTTATCAAAACGAATAGAATTCATCTTAAAGGGGTATATTATATACACCATAAGGTACGTAAGCTTGGTTCTATTTGTTACTTCAATCATCAACAAATTGAAACAAAGATATAATGCTTTATTTGTGTCGAAGGACGCCATGACAAAAAGGTTTTTCCCCCTTAACTAATCGATGGGATATTTGAACTACAATATTGAACGTCCTTTGTTCTGGATCTTCGAAGTTACAAAAAAAAAATGTGTTCTGATTTTGTAACTTTCCAACCAGAACTTTTTAATACATAGGAAGGAAAGTCCAGTTTTTCAGTTTTTGGGACCATAAACATAAGACGGCAAAATTTGTAAAGAGATTTCCCGAGGGAGTTGCACCCTTGTGCTACTGAGTAGCAGTGTAGAGTACTGAGTTCATTCCTAAATGGCTTACAATAGATACGAACTCTCGAAAACCGAGGCCTGCAAAGGACCGGCTCTATGTGTATAAATTTGTTAATTTATTTAAAGTTACGCTAAAGGCTGCTGAAAAGGGTCAGCTTCTTTTACAATGCATTGTGTATTGACATGGTAGAGGGAGTCTTCTACAGAGGTACATATCTTCCATACCACAATATTCTTGCCGGTGTGTTTTTAACGGTTCGTTTATTGCCGCACTAACGTTTGTGAAAGGCCAGCAATTTATTTGCGGGTAGAAGTATGTCGCTTTTACAATCAAGACGTAAATTGGCGAATGGTTGATTGTTATAGAGTCTGTTATACAATATTGTAATACCTTCTACCATTAACATGACCTTGCCTGTCAAACTCTACACGCGCTCCTGTACTACATGTCTCTGCAGCTCGTATTTTCACAATGCCACCACAATTGCTGACTGTATCCAACACTAAGAATCTAGCGGGAAACAGCCTGGAACAGCTTACACTTTCATTAGGTGTATTTTATTCCTTTTTTTTTCATCTGTTTTCGGATTTGATTGTTGAAAGTCTAAGGATTCTGAAAAATAACGTGGAGATTTTGCCAAAAATTCGCAATTTCACCGTTTTTACTGCAACTCGAAAACCTCAAGGAAAAACATCCTGCGAAAGTTTCATGCTGACGGAAAGCCCCCGACGATATTTTACCGAAAATGACCGTTTGGGCACATTTGGTTACAATGCCAACATAACAATTGTGATTTGTTTTTACCATATCACTAGAAACTCTCTCTTCTTTCGGATTGACATCCTCCTTGTATCTTCGAATAGGCTTGACCCGGACCGGAGAAGCTTTCGAACTTTAATACTTTCGTTCTTTTTAATAAGGTGCGTTTCACTGAACACAATGTCTGAAAGCATTGCATGCGCCCTTGCTAACAATCCCAATAAGATGGATAAGTTCCCGCGGGATTTTCGTGATCTAGACGGGACTACGGCATGTTGCGTGTGTCCTAGAAACTCATCAAACAAAACTCAGTCAGGCGAAAGCGCTTGTCAATACGCCAAACTGATGACAAGATCCACAATCTTGTTGCAAAACTGCTATGATTATGAATATTTCCTATCTATAATATTTAAATTTCCATTTTCGTATCTGGCGAGCAAAATGCTCGGACGTAATTTCAAGTTCCAGAGAGATGGAAAAATCGACCATTTGACAGCAAGAGGAATTTGTGGATGACACGACAATACGATTCCTTTCAAACGTTTACATTACCTAAGAGTTTTGTTAGATGTATGCGGTAAATCGGGCATCCCGGAAATCGCGTTTACTGAAGTTGCGAAAAAGCGACCACCCCCCCCCCCCCCCCCCCCCCCCCACCCAAATATTTCCGCCATTATTAGTCCTTTAGATCTAGGTAGTTTCGTTACCTCCTTTTGAGGAAAGACTCGATATCTTTAAAAAAGCTAGTTACCACAAAATAACCATATTTGGAAAAGGAAATTTACATTATCTTTCGCGCCCACACTACTGTGACGCTGTAAAATAGTTGACGAGTTGAAATGTTTACTGTACTGGTAACAGTTTGTTCTACAAGGTAATCATGATAACACTAGTTACAAAACGCACCCGTACCTGAAGATCTGAATGGAAACAGTAATACTGACCAATATCCATACATCTCTTTGTAAAATGCAATAACCTGTTTACATGACGTCCCGGGATGAAGGGTTGTCTCGGGTGCCAGGGATAGCTCATGTAGCCGAGGCGAGTTATCCCTTCGTCCCGGGAGAAACTTTCTCCATATAAACACTTTGCCTCTAATTCTTCCCGGGACAACTCGTGCAGGCCATTTTGGCGTATTTTTGGTTTCTAGGACGTCTTGTTGTCTTCGAACGTAATAGAATAAATAGAGGATATTACATGGCCGCGCGGAGATACGGATTTTATCTTGAGTGTTGAAGATTATCTCACGAGTGAGCGCAGCGAACGAGTGAGATTAATTTTTAACACGAGAAGATAAAATTCGTATCTACAAGCGGTCATGTAATGTTCTGTTTATTATATTAACATCAATGAAATACCAAATTCGAATTTTATTTGAGTTAAGCTTAAAAATCGAGCATTGAACAAAGGCAAGTGTGATATCTTCACATGTGAAAATATCATGTTATTTTCACGTGTGAAGATATCAAGTTTTCGCGCGGGCTATCTCTTCTTCTACTATTGAACCCTGATGAACCACAGCGAACCCACAGCATGCTTGTATCGTGCATTCGCTTTCACAGATCTGCATTGAGCATGCGCACGTAGCCCACCTACTAACAGTGGTGCAGGACTGGGTTTGACTTATCCTAGAGGTAGTCACATTCGACGTTTGACCAACGCATTCTGTCATCTGTAGCGCGATCTGATTTTGTCGTCTATTCTCATTTCTTCCAGTCGCATCCTAATTCACCGCATTGATTGTTCTAACTCCCTAGTTACTATTGCTACGTCGGACAAGCCACAACGTTTCTTTGACAGTAGAGCATGGAAAATACAGCCGATTGTGTTTGACCGTTTTACCCTAACGGTCCACACGTTATGTTTGAACGTTTGAAAGTTGCGTTTCTAGGATGAAACGAGACGTTTCTATTGCGAACCAAAGAGTTCTGTCCTCTGATTGGTCAGTGAAAAATACACATGGCGGTTGCCTTTGGAAACGTCCGACTTCTTGTCTCACAACGCAACTTTCAAACGTAACTTGCGAACTGTTAGGGTAAAACAGTCAAACGCAATCGGCTGTACACCGATTGCAGGAAATGTTAGAAGTTTGTCTCATAGTATATCTGTTTGATATTTTCATCGAAAAAGCTGAAGTAATATTTAAAAGCCGACTATGAGGACTTGACGGGATTTCAAAGTCCGCCCAATTAATGGAACTAATTGCGTGGGCTTTGAAATCCCGTCAAGTCCGAATAGGAGGCTTTTGAATTACTTCAAATACTCAATAATTATTCATGACCTAATTAGCCAACACAGAGAGAAAACGATCAATGTTGAAACATCTCCATTTATTTATTTTTTAATTCCTTTTGGTTATTTGAAATACTCAGCCTGTGACATAATCTTCAATCACCAACCCCTCTGTACCCTACCCAAACAGGATTTATCAATATAATCATATTTTTTTACTTGTGAAACTAGAATTACGTCACTAGTCATGCGCACAAATGAAAAGGTCAAGATTGTTTCCACAAAGCCTGTCCCACATGAAAGTTGGCGGCGCACATGCATATTGTCTGGAACAAGATCCTTTCTATTCTACATTTCCGAGAGAGGAGACCTGTGTCTTCTCACGGAACGTTTCTACAGTCTGCCTTTGTACGGCGTAGACTGAATAGTACAAAAAAATTCGACGGGGAAAGGACCTTGAAATTATGAACTTGGATTGCGTCACTAGTCATGCGCAGAAGTGAAAAGATTAAGAGTGTTCCAAAAACCCTGTCCCACATGGAGGTTGGCGGTGCACATTCATATAGTCTGGAACAAGATCCTTTGTATTTTATTTCTCCGATAGAGGAGACGCGTGTCTTCTCACGGAACAGTTTCTACAGTCTGCCATTGTACGGTGCAAAGACCGAATAGTACAAAAACATTTCGATGGCGAGTGCCTTGAAATTATGAAAATTATGAACTTCGATTGCGTCACTAGTCATGCGCAGAAGTGAAAAGATCAAGTGTGTTTCCATAAAACCTGTCCCACATGGAGGTTGGCGGCGCACAAGCATATAGTCTCCAACCAAAATCTTTGTATTGACTTCTCCGAGAGAGGAGACTTTTGTCTTCTCACGGAGTGGTTCCTACGGTCTGTCTTTGTACTGCGCAAAGACTGACTAGTAGAAAAACTTTTCGAGGGTGAGGACCTTGAAATTATGAATATTCATAGTTCAAAGGTCCTTGGACCTTGAAAAGTTTTCAAGTCCCACTTGCAGTATCTTCCTGGGATTTCAAGGTACTGCACGTGGTACAAAATGAGAGCTCTGGTTGGCTGATTAGGTCATGAATATTAATGAGTATTTGAAGAGTTGAATCATAGTTAATGGAGTTGACTGGAAATTCCACTGGGGAACCTTGCCCATTGTTTTGTGACTAATCAAGCGAAGGCGGGGTCGGTCTATTACCGCGATCGAAATCAACAAGAATTCAACAAGATTTGGACGAATTCAACAAGATTTGGACGAAAACTATTCCGAGTGAAAGAAAACGTTACAAAACAAAGATACAGAGTTAAGAATACCGGTCCATAGACGAGAGAGAAAGAGATTGCACGAGTTCCATCAAGTTCGAAAGAGCTATCTTAAGCCCCCAATAATTGGGGATACTCCCCTTGGGATGCTCGTCCAAAAAAACAAACGAATTTAATTCATAAAATATACCAGAGGGCATGGTCAAACGAAATTGGAATCCCATCCAAAACGGCGGTCTTTTCTCCCACACCAGTAACAAAATCAACCTCGTAGTGCAAAGGGACAGCCTAAGATACCATAACTTACAAAACATTCCAACGGATCCTAGTGAATTCTTCGTTTGCAAGTGACGTCACTGGCGGCCATGTTGGAGGAACAGAACAAAAGAAAGTTCATTTGCTCCCTTCAAAATACGCCTATATTTCAATTTCAATCTATTCTTTACCTTCTTACAAGAAGTGCGAGTATCTTACTCCTCGTTACCGTTACATATGGCTGGTGAATTCATCTAGAGTTCGACAGTGTTTCCGCCCAATGTTGAAGATACAGTCGAAGCTCTCGTAAGCGACCACCTCGGGAACTGAAAATTGCGGTCGTTAACGGAGCTGGTCGCTTACGAGAACGGCTCTCGTAAGCGACCACCAAGCGGCTTCCTACTTAACAATAGGCGTGGGTCTCTTACGAGAGCTTAGTACAATAAATCTAGAAAATATCATGTGATACTAATGCTTAAAATGGTTTGATTTATTTCCCGACTTTAATTAAGAATATATAACCGCAAATATGTACATAGAAAATATGTACAAAATAGCATTTCATTTGTGCAGCTTGTATCAGTTTAGATATTTATGAGGTGATGACTGATGTTTTAAAGACAAAAAGTACTGTGGTCGCTTACGAGAGCTTAAAATCAATAGGAAATCTATGCTGGTGATTTGAAATTGTGGTCGCTAACGGAGCTGGTCGCATCAATAAGGCGGTCGCTTACGAGAGCTTGAAATAAAATAGTTTATGTGACATTTCAAACGGGGTTTCGGGAAAATGGTCGTTATGGGAGCTGGTCGCTTACGAGAGCGGTCGCACAGAGAGCTTCGACTGTACACTAAGATTCAAGTGCCTTCCTGTTTATACCGGTGTTTGCAAAGGAAATAGCTGTGTGATTTTTATTGCCTTGTTTAATCCCATTAGACTTGGATACTGCGAATACTGGTAATACTCTCAAGTTGGATTTTATTGTGTTTCTGCATTATAAATTAATAAAGATGACAAACAATGTCTTCCCTTTCTTCACCTCTCTCAACCAGAAATAATGATGGTTCTTACAATTCATTACTAAACTTTGGTTAAATCTATTCATACAAACGTACTCAACGAACCAAACACAAGCGACTGTGTCAGGAAAATCTATGAGGCTTTTTCCGCCACAAAGATTCGGTGCCAGGTTCTAAAGGGCTAGTTTGGAATTTAATATGGGATTTCATTGAGTATGGAGTTATAACATTGGAGATGACATACATTTCTGGAATATCACGCGTCGGAGTTTGAAAACGAAGGCCTATATGGAGACATTTGTCCTGAATAACCATTTAACACCATTATAACGGACATTCTTGAAGACTATAAATTACAAAGAAAAGACTATATGTATAGTATTGACATATATGAGGATAATGTATATATTGATGTATAAGTATTACTTTGCATCTAGCATAATAATTCATAACACGTTGGCAAAGGAAATATCCATGTCGAACTTGCAATATTTCCTTGAATGTTGTTTGATATTGGGTTATCACCAAAACAGGAAACCAAGATAGCCCTCTTCACCTTAAGACAAGTCCTCCAGGAAGTCCGTCTCCGCCACCTACAAGCATGTCAGAGTTTATGAACGACATTGACTGACTCATAGCCCAAATAATGGTTTAAACCAAGAAACAGTCAATTCTCCTTATTCCGGCCCCTTTTTGCTCTTTTCAGCTTATCTTTATTTATATCGAGAGGAGTGACCTGACTTTTCTCAGATATTCTGGTGAAGCCTTTGTCAAACTGTCTTTACAAAACAGTATTATAGCGAGGTTACGTTTTAAGTTATAGACTATCAGTATACATAAAAAACTACGCACGCTAGCGTTCAAACGGATTTGAGATGAAGAACTTGGACAATTTGGAACCAAATAAAAGCGTATTCCAGTCGGAAGTTGAAAAATAGGTGATTTAGCACATGTAGTATTTCATTTTGGTCATGCTCCCAAAAAGAAAGTTAGAAGCAGAAACCCATTCCGAATTATCCTTCAGTTCAGTGTCGTACAAACTCACTTGGTGTCGGGTTCTACAAAAAGATATCGTAATTAGCGAATAGATTGTTCATACTATGTATGTAAATACATTATTATAATTATATTATTTCTCCTCTGCTCTAACATATTGTCTACAATCACGTTTGTTTGATTCACTCTCTTGTTACTTCGTCTACTAAAATGTAGATATCAACTGGGAGATGAAGGGCAGGAACGGGAAATACGTTCATTGAAACAAGGGCCGATTTCCTTTGTTTAAAAACTCGTCGAGAAAATACGTCAGCATTAAGTGGAGGTGGCTTATATTATTATCACTTATTTACCTTTTGTGTGCGGGTTGCCAACACAAACTAAGTGCGATTTTAATAAGGCGAATTTAAAGAATTTCCGAGAAAAATTATTCCTTTCCTGGTCGTTGGAAATATAAAGTTGTGGATTGATCCCGTGTAAGAAAAGGCGTAGTATTTTAGTTATTTTAGTGAAGGGCAGAGGCCTAGAAGGGCAACAAGAAGCCGGTAAGAGTTTTGCGACTCCCCCCCCCCCCCCCCCCCCCATAGAAAGATCAGCTGTACCTGAAATTTTTATTTTCCATTTTTCAAAACAAAAGAATTCTCCTAGAAGCAACGTTTCTGCAGAGTAAACCCACACATCACCATCACGTGAGATATCAAACTAACATAAATAGTGCAGGTTGGATGCGGCATGTAAGCTAAATTGGGCGAGTGACATTGCGTGACAGACACTAAGAAGTTCACTATAAAGCCCAAATAGTGGGTAATTAGATCAAAATGGCGGAAGGGCTTATAACTAAGCTTCTTCCTTGTAAAGTTCTTTCCGTTTCGTTTGCTCTGCGCCGCTCCTGTGAAACGCTTGACATTTTTGCATGACTTCCGGTGGTGGGCGGCTCCGTGACGTCAAATGCGGTATGACGTAATAATAACATGGCGTGTAAGCGTGCATACTTCACCAGCACAGAGAGTTGAAGACACGAACCTCGCTGGACTAGCACATTACAATACTCTACCTATAGTTTCATATCCTTTTTACGAAGACTTCATACTTGTGAGCCTCTTCATAAAATGTAGGTAATTCCTTGCTGGTAATTTTCTGTCCGGTATTTAGCGGTTTCTCAGCGTGTCAGAGATCACAGCTTTGAAGGACTTTCTCGCACATCCTAGTTATAATTACCCTGCGTCTAACTAGTGCTTCTTTGCAGGTTGGATCCCACCCTGGCGTACCCTGTAGCTCTCAGACCAAGCGCCTTCGAGCACACGAGGTTTCTTGATAAAATGCAGCCGAGTTTCACGAGAGTCAAACAGGAGAAATATATGGATGCGCCGCCCTATTCCGAAGGACTCGTGCCCATTGGTGAGTGAAGATCTAATGAATTTTTGCTACACGATTTCGTTAGTTGACTTTCGTACATTGTCTTAGCTATATTATGCTAATGCTGCACTTTTCTTTCATGTTTTAAATGAATCAATTATTAAATTTAATATTTGCCTGATAAGTGTTGAGGATAGCGATACCTCTTCAGGCTAAAGTGACGACTTTGCGAGTATAATATGAGAAGAAAGTAGTCCCGGCCAGGCTAGACACTATAGACGTGTTTACGTAATTATTAGTACAAGTCAAAGAGGCGCTTAGTATGACAAAAAAAAGCTCATTTAGATATTGAAAACTCGATTATTTATTGACCCAACATGAATTTTATTGGTTACTGTCGTTGTCTTTCTTTCCGTTGATGCTTCCTGAACCTAAAAGACCTTTACAATGTCTTAACAAAGGGATCGATAGAACACGCGCATAAATTCCTGAGCAGTGATTTCACGTTTAAATTGTGCATCCGTGGGTCAGTGGAGACAGGGGAGCCGTTTTAATTAGCCACGGAATTCCACGTCTAAATTTATAAATGAAAGGTCACTCCTCTGTAATTTGGAATTGCGGATATTGGTGCCATTGGTGCGCTAAATATGGAGAGGGGTTTGTCCAAATATTGTTCAAGAAGAGAGCCATAACATTGATAACACTATCAGGATATTTCTAGGACCTTTAAGATGATCAGAAAACCTAGATATGACGTGTCAGTTGCAAGGTCGTGCACGAAGGGCACTGTTAGTTTCGCTAGTTCAGCGTTTACGACTATGGATTGTCTTGTACTTGCGTGTAAATTGTTTTTGTTCACTTATCTACTAGTAGCTAGTAGATAGAAACAAAACGAAAAACATCTTTGAATTTTCGGACATGTGGCACGTTCGGTTCCTTTTGTTCTTTTAATTCTCCACTTACGTTTAGAAAATCATCTTAAATAATCCCACCAAATCCCATAACAATCCCATACGTGATCCTGAGACGCTAGGCCTGCGGCGACAAACAAAGAGTTGATCACGTGATCATGTTCACAATAATGGCGCATTGCCATAAGTTGCAATATCAAAACATTCCTTTAAAATAAATAAAGGCAAGGAGAAAAATGTGAAATTCTGACGACTCAATTTAAGGCAAACAAAACGCCACGTCCGAACTTTTCCACACAAAAAAGGTCCGAGTGAAGAGGTTCCTTTCCTATTCGCATTAGACATCAGAGTTAATGTTTCCCCTCTGTCACATGTGCCATGGAGCAAAGGAAATTTATCGCCGCTGACTCGGATTTCCCATGGTCAACCAAGTTCGCATGCGATTTTTCATTCGTGCTAACGGAAACCCCTCGGCATGAGTTCGGACGTCTGTCAGTCTGTTCTGAAGAGCAGCTTGACGCGTGAAAGATGTTGGGAAAATTCTGCCCGGAAACTGTCGAGGCGCGAAAAGATCTATGCAGATTGTCACAGTTCGAGTAAGCAAATTTTATGAGTTACTGAACATCCCGAGACTATGAATTTACACGTGTCTAGCCTTGAAAAGAATCAGTGTAATCATCAGTGTAATATAACACAAGGCTGTTCGACTGCAAGGCGTGGCGGTCTAGACGGGGCTGGATAAGTCCTGCTGAGTCTTCTACTCAATACCACATTGCCTTTATGCTCTGCCCTCTTCTCCATGTTCCTATAACATAACTGGGGAAAACCAATCCCTTCAAAAGAATGTCAGTATTTCCTTTTTTACGATAGCATATCTACCTCAGAAGTAAAACTTCCACTCACTATTAAGAAAAATTCACCACGCAAATGTGACTTTTAAACCACTGAGCTCATTATTCTTCCATTCTCCAAATAGTTAAAGAAAGGCCGACAGGGATGGGTTTAGCGACAAAGCCTAGCTCATTCGAAAAGACTGCTTGTAGGCATTTTTCTTTGTATATTCAATTGCATGTTGCTATATTGCACAAGCTAGCAGACTAAAGTATTGGCTTAAACCTCTACTGTGGATCGTCTCTTTAGGCAAAAGTCGCGACTCATTGGCTAATCCAGGTTTTCCGCGCTTTACAGCACGCAAAACACGGCGGAAAATAGAATATAATTATTAATGCCAATTGTCCTCTTCGTTCCGCAGTAGACCCTCGATTATGGACAAGAGAAGATGTGGCCACGTGGTTACGGTGGATGTCGGAAGCGTATTCAATAGACAACCTCAAACCCGACAGATTTGAAATGAACGGCAAGGCCTTATGTCTCATGACTCTAGACATGTTCCTCTACAGAGTCCCCGAGGGGGGGAGAGTACTTTACCATGACTTCCAACGACGGCTTCGGCTCGCTGTCGGATCATAGCGTTTTCACAGAAATATGAGTCCGCGATAATTAACGCTAGAGGATGTCCAAATAAGGTGACGTCTATTCCTGTCGGACTAGAGGTGACGTATATTGGAAACCCCCTACAGACGAGTTCGTGCTTTTGGCTGCATCACGGGTAAAATAGAAGACATGGTTTGTTTGTCATTTTTAGATTCTCTACTGACAAACCTGTACAAAAATCAATTGTAAATGAGGCGCAACATTAAGGGGCTAACCTCTTGTTAACCCAAACCCATTAGTATTAACAGCACCCCAAAATTACTAAAAACAAAATAAAACGGGGTAGAAAAGTAGAATTGGCAAGAATGGTTTTCATTTACAAAGAAATCTGATTCCCCCCCCCCCCCGTATTTTCTCGAATTACCCATGATGCACCTCAGGCTGCGTCTGCTGATTTAGGTGTACAAGGAGAAAGCGTGTGCCAGTCTTTGTGCGGGAAGAGAAACTACTTATCTATTCAACATGTAAATAGTATAATATTTTATAGTAGTTTTGCCATGAGGACTTTGTACAAAGCGCATAGAAGTACGTTTCCTAAAAATATCGAAACAGATTTAAGGTTATGAAGATATAGTATGAAGCTGGTTTCACAATCAGTGTTGTTTATAATTTATTACAGGGATTATCATTTTGTACAAAAGATATATCGACAGTAGTATAGCATCAAAATCCGAGTTCGTCTACTGATCATTGAATTCTACCACCCTGGGACCTGTTTCAAAACGATATTGTCAGTAAATGAAAAACGCAAGGGCTACTACCAAACTTACAACAGGCTTTTGAGTTTTTGTTGTTGTTTTCATTATCGTTGTTGTTGAACATTTTAAATATATTTTTTGCTCAGGCCATCATCTCACTAGAGAATTGGTTGTTAAGCATCTGTTAACAATCTTTTCAAGCTGTTGTTCTCAAATTTCTACATAATGCATGCGCAAGAAAGAAAGATGTCAATTATTATTTTAAGAGAAGAAAATAAAATGATTTATTTCCAACTGTTGTCGGCTTGACTTTCACGGGACAAAGCTAGAGGTACATCTGTACTACTCTATCCCTTAGTAAGAAGGCTTTTGCTAGTTAATATCATGGGGACTTTAACAAATGTCCTCTGATTTTCCGTGGTATGTCCTCTTATATACCACAGAATGACGTAATAAAGTGGTCAAAATGTTGTGGACTCACGAGGCGCAGCCGAGTGGGTCCGCAGTACATTTTGACCACTTTATTACGTCATTCCGTGGTATATAAGAGGACATACCACGGAAAATCAGAGGACATTTGTTTTATACCACAACAAAAAGGCAAAAATAAAAAGGCAAAAGCAGCGCGCGCGCAGCCAAACGGTGTTTTCGTTGGTTCTTTTTAGCGCGCGCGCTTATGATGGCGCGTTCCGTGGTATGTCCTCTTATGTACCCATGGCTGAGAGCCAATCAGAGTTCGAGAAACGCGCGCGTTGTGGTATAATTAACAAATGTCCTCTGATTTTCCGTGGTATGTCCTCTTATATACCACGGAATGACGTAATAAAGTGGTCAAAATGTTGTGGACTCACGAGGCGCAGCCGAGTGGGTCCGCAGTACATTTTGACCACTTTATTACGTCATTCCGTGGTATATAAGAGGACATACCACGGAAAATCAGAGGACATTTGTTTTATACCACAACAAAAAGGCAAAAATAAAAAGGCAAAAGCAGCGCGCGCGCAGCCAAACGGTGTTTTCGTTGGTTCTTTTTAGCGCGCGCGCTTATGATGGCGCGTTCCATGGTATGTCCTCTTATGTACCCATGGCTGAGAGCCAATCAGAATGCGAGAAACGCGCGCGTTGTGGTATAAATAGCAATACCCCAGATTGCAATGACGTCTGACCTACAAGTGACTTCTTGAGCATTGTCCACGATGACATGACCTTGACCTCTAGTCTTGAGGTGGCAAGCAGCAGTCTGCTGCCTAACATTTTCGAAACACTGAATTTCTAACAGTTCCTATGACAACTAATTAGACCTAATTTAATAATAAGAACACGACACAATCCGGATATTCCATCTCATTCCATGCAAGGTATCACAATCAAGTGGTATACGTAAACCACGGTCTCTATATGAGGCAAGTGTATTGGCCTACTCCCAATGTATGTAGTCTCTTGGTCATTTCTGTATAATGGTCACGTAGTGTTAAACTTGCAACACCTCGGCGGAGTCCTGTCGAACTACTCGGCCCCTTAACATGTTCTCACTAACCTAACAGAGTGATGTCCATTCAGTGCTGGTACATGTGTAGCTGCCTCAGTCGTGTGGCGTTCAGTGTCCACTGGTCATACCACTGCCTCATGTTCATTCCTTCCACTTTCCTCCACGGGACCACAAACTGTGCCGGCTGCTCCCACCTGCAAAATACACAACATAGCGTCAAATACAAAATAAACAAAGCACACAAAGCAACTTTTTTACACCCAAAAATGTTTTACACCCTTTTTTTTTCACCAAGATTCCAATTTTACCAACCGCTCTCTATAGCTCATATGGGAGTTCAAAACTAAACTCGACAAAAGCTTCGCTCCGTAAGTATGGTGTTTCGCTCATGGGGTCCTTGCGGAAGCTCGATAGAGGCGACTGTGGTCATGCCAATAATATTAAGTCCGTGGGCGGTAAAAGAAGACGTCACTATATATTTTCTTGCCGTGTGATCCGCATTCTGTGTTTTGGACTCGGATGTTAAGAAAGTACAACTGAAAACGCGCCCGCGGACAGCAGAGAAGTGACACCAGCCAAAAACGGCGCGTCTGAATTCCCGTATCCGCAAAACATACACAACAGTGTTTAAAAACGAGCTGGCAAAACGCAAGAGATAATAGAAAAGGTCCACTAGTACACTGATATCGTCATCAATGTACACCCATCTGGACGCGCTGGGGACCCCGCAGAGAACAGTCACCAGTCTTCGCCAAGTCGCGCTCGCGCCTTATCACGCTATGTATCGCCTCTGGTTTGTGTTCCGAGTGCTGCAGTTTCGCCTTGATGAATATGGTTATAGCGGAGCTCCTTAGCGGTCGAAGGCCGAAGAGCGCAGCACAATAGGTATCGCAGGAAGAATACTAGTCTAGGAGCAGCTACTGGAAAAAATCGCATCGTAGCACCCAACGCGCAGACCCAGGAAAATAACATAGAAAGATAGGTACATGCCTCAGGTTCAATTTGATCCGTATCGCACAGATTGTCTTGTGGGACAACACCCCGATATTTGGCATTTTTGTCCCCTGCTGTTCACATGTCCTTTGAAAAAAATTGCGAACTTATACGCCTCTAAACCCCTCATTCAAGGATCAAATGTATCCAAAACTTTGCATCATTGTAAGAAATCACACACTTTAAATTCCTAGCTGTAAATCTGCCCTTAATGCCCACTCTAACGTCAGAAATAGAAATTAGAAGTTGGCAGCCATATTAGTTCTTTGTTATTCAAATGAGTTGTGCCTTCTCTCCTGAAGACATAGATATAGGCTGTAGCGCTACAAGTACAGCATGCCTAAATGTGTGCGTTGGCAACAAATATCCCTCCAATGCATTGAACACTTATGTGGACATTTTACTGCTGTCGTATGTTTTCTGTGATCTCTGCTGACATAAACAAAAAATTATAGGTTTATTAGAAAATACCAAAAACATTTTTCTTTGTTCAAAATTACCTAGTTAAATGATTCAAACAAAGTCGGTAAAGAGATACCAGATCATTAAAACTATATACATTAGGCCGGGAAAGCTGTACAGTCTATGTCATTCTTGACTTTCCAGAATTCAGAACTCATGAATAACAAAGGAAACTCATGAATAACAAAAGGTTCAAAATGGCCGCCGTCAGAGACATCCCTTTAACCTTCATTTTTACAGTACGTACGGAAATTAAGGCATACGTTTGCATCTAACCATTTGAAACGCATTTATTTCTGCACGTATGCAGAGTTTAATGTGTTTCTTGATAAAATTTTGAATTTTACAGGCTCTAAATTAGTTTATAATTTTACAAAGAACATGTGAGCATCTTCTAACAAAAGTGTCCGAAATCGGAATGTTGTCCCATGGGCTCATTTGTAACACCCGGCCTAAATTAAACCTTATACATATACCTATCATTCTATGCTACTTTCACGAGTCTGCGCGATGGGTGCTACGAAAACCACTTTAGGCCTCTTTTCAAGATCTGCTCCTAGACTAAACAGCTCAAAGAACTCTGGTATACGATCGACTTCATTTTTCATGGTTCAGCGGTATTTCCATTATTGGTATCGCGGGCGCGTCCGTGCGTGCCCACCACAGGTAAACCAAGAAGACCCGTCTCTTTATTAATCATATCTCAGGAAGGGATGAAACTTGGGGGAAGGGGGGAGTTGTGTTAGTGACAAAAGGGGTAACTGCCCGGCCACGTGGTATGACGTCATCGATAACGTCATCATAGGAGAGAAAGAATATATATCGGGAAGGGATGAACCTCAGACAACAACCAAACTTGGATGAAGTTGTCTAAGTGGCAAGGGGTACAACTGCTTGGTCACGTGGTATGACGTCATCGATGACGTCATACGAGAAAGAGTATATATCTAATAGGAAGGGATGAAGCTCAGACAATCAAACTTGGGCGAAGTTGTGTTAGTGGCAAGAGGGTGCAACTGCCTAGTCACGTGGTATGACAAGGTATACATAGCAGAAAGGGATATGATGCTAAACAGGCAACTTTGGAAGGATGTTGTTTTAAGTGGTGAGGAGGGTTCAATTTCATGCTCCCTTGGGGCTTCAATTGGAGCTTCGCTTTTAGGCAGTGCCCTAAATCTATATAGAACTGGTGCATAATATGGTGAGAAGGCCGAGCATACTCGCCGACGCCATGTGGAGATAGTAAGGCAGCACGAACAAGGACAACAAGACAAGTATCACACCCATTAGCCACTGTAAGGATGACACAACAGCAGGTGTTGTTCGACAGGGTACGGCGTCGTAGAGAGAGGAGAGTTACGTGAAGGCAATAAACACAAGCCCGCGTTGCCACTGCCTGAGGAGATCATGTAGGATGTATGGGTAAGAACGGAAGTCCCAACCATTGCGTCTGCCAAGTAAAGGCTCCATACAAAATACAGACTTCTTTTATGAAGACGCGCGTCTCTAAGAAAGGCCAAGGCGGTGGCCAAGTTGAAGCACAATATTATATTCTACATCACAGAGAAGTAGTGGAATCAACGTTTTGCTTTGAATAGCATTGTGATTGATCGTCGCTATAACGTCTGTATCTCTAGAGGTACTGTTGAAATGGCTTCTTGAATGAGGAAACGAAATGAAAATCGAGATAAGGTAATATTCTGAAAAACAGTCCACTGCAATGTCCACTATACCAGATGACACTTCAAAAAGCTAAGCTTGTCATCTTCTAAAGTGATAGTTTAAACAGCAGATGGCTTGACAGATGTGAGTCTAGAAGCGACGTACTAGCGAAGACAGCTTTTCATCAATAGTAATACTCCCACAGATGTGCAAAGAACAAAAGGCATTTGTTGTGTATTCCATACCAGCACAGTCTGACAAGAAATGGCTCGCCACTAAGACGCTAGTCAAGAGATGTGTTGTGCTCTGAACTGTGCTCCAGAGGTTGTAGCTGAGATTGTTGGTAAGAAAAAATGAAACAGGTAAGGAAAGTAATGCGCAAACACGGTGTCGTAGAGAGAGGAGAGTTGCGTGAAGGCAATAAACACAAGCCCTATAAACGACGTACAAGACGAAGCCATGTCTAGCAACACAGCAGTGATATTAGTTAATCTGGACCAGTTTCTATGTAATTACGTTAATTTGCGACGGAAATCTTCCTGACTGTCTACCCACCCTTTTTGTCTACAGAAACTGAAGGAGAATGGAATTCTTAAAGTAGGGGGGGGGGGGGACTCAATTGCGAACTCGAGCAACTGTAGCTCCTTCATCACATTGGATCGGCCATGATATGGAGAACAACAGTTCTCAATCCAGAACTTAGATGGGGAACCGCGATTTCTTATTGTTCTACAACTAGATCACCTTTAAAAAGGTTTAATCTTAGTTATTTAGGTTTAATCCTAGTTAGTTAGCCTGATGATAGCCTCGTCCCGCTACTCGGCGGACCTGTCACACTTTGCCTGGCTATGTCGTCATTGGCTTTTGCTGCGGTCAGCTTGAAGAGCGGCCGCTATTGAATGCACAAAGCGGACTTAGCTGAGAGAAAGGGGTAGCCTGGGGGGGAGGCTAGCCTGATGAGGACTTTGTAAGCAAGTCGAAGTATAGTACACGTGCTCCATCATGTCTCCGTGTTCCTATGCTGAAATATTCGGCATTGTAACGTGGGGACAAAATTTCGCATCGTTCAACTCTCCGCCAAAACATATTCTAGGACCTTTTTACTCTGTCATGACTGTCAAGAACGCTTTTTTTCCACTTTCCAGATAAACAATGTGCTTTCGGAGCAATGGAAAACTTTTTAAAATATTTAAGTTGGAGAAGTTTCGTTCACGGGCCTGTTCGGCGTCGGCGTGCATCACATACAAACATTTCAGCTGTTTCAGTTTCTATCGGAGGTTGTTTTTGGCGTGGCTTGTACAAGTAATATGCAGCACCTCCCTTCTGGAGGGAATTTGTAGTCTTAAAATATCAGTGAACCCTGGTATCAAACCTGATTTGATCATGTTTGATTGTCAAAGGTGGCCAGGGTGGCGCAATTAAGTTGATCTCATTCTAATTGACCGATCCTGTATTCATTATTCTACGCCCTAGTTACTGTCGCTACGTCAGACAAGCCAAAATTTTACTTTGGCATAGAGCACGGAAAATACACCGATTGCAGGAAAGTGTTAGACGTTTGCTCATAGTATATATTACAAATATAATGTAGCGCTTTGATTGTACTTGCCAGATTTTGACCCATTGATTGTATACAAAATATGCACGATATTTTGATTAGAATAAAGAATTATTGTATGGTATATGGGTTTTATATTTTCGTCACGAAAAGCTGAAGAATTCATTTCAAAATCTTCGAATTTCGAGTTTGTTGCTCGGACATTTTGAATTCCATAGGGAAAACTGCTCACTGTTTGGTGATTAATTAATGCGAAGATGGGATCGGTCTTTTTGCTTTTGGATGCAACGTACCAAGAGTTGGCAGTATCCTTGGCGGAGATGCAATCGGAAAGTGCTCGGGTCGCTCTCGCCAAGCTCTCGTTCACCCGGGGCAGAATTCGATCCATGGCCATGCTGTCCTGAAGTTTCACTTGGTTGTTCAAAGCTGCAAGACAACAAATCAGCCATTCGTTAGACCCTACAAGATAACAAAACAGCCATTCTGAACTGAAGTTCCCGCTTTGTCCCAACAATCCATGGATTTATTTTTGCTGTCATTGCTTAAGGTATGAGTATACCTTTGCGCGAGGGATGTCACTTTTTCGCGAAAAAAAAATCACTGTCGTGTCATTATTTACACTACAAGGGCCAATTATATATCGTTTTAAAGCTTATGGAACGGCCTTACTTACTAAGTGGTATATTCTATGCAACGGTAATTTGATGGATCATTTTCGTCGTTTTGTGCTTCAAAGGAAAAGTACCAATTTTTGCTTTTTAAGAGTTCCTGCCACTTCCAGTTAATGTTAAAAGCTCCAGATTTCCGCAAAATGTATTCCTTAGAGTGCGATCTGAAAAAAGGTGTGCGGGATTATTGGTATTTTACGTATTTGCGGAAATATCACGTAAAAAAGGTTGAAATCAGATATTTTTGGCAATGCTAACACAAAAATTAGCATAAAATATGGTTTAAAAGGAAAATCAAAAATCCCGCACACCCTTTTTTGGATCGCCTTCTAAAGAATAGATTTTGCTTATATTTGGAGCTGTACAATTTAATTGAAAGAAGATGGAACTTTTTAAAGAAAGTCGGTCCTTTTTTCTTTAGAGCTAAAAATATATGTTCATGTACAATATAATGAAAACAAAAGTATTCATCGGATAGAACAATCTCTTAGCTTTAAAATGATAAATGAACGACGTTTGTGGTGTAAATTGTGACGTGATACGAGTTTTTTCCCCGCGAGACCCCTCAAAGGTATACTCATACCCAGTTAAGCAAAGCCTCCGTTTGTAAACAAAACCAGAAAAAGAGAGCAGAGCAAAATATTTGTTGCGAGTTTCCGGTGTCAACACGTGGGAGTAAAAAATAAGCGGAAACTTAGGCGGGAAAAATATCTCATTGATATCTCACGATAGCCTGCGTAGCAAGCGCAAAGGGAAAGGGGAGAGGTGGCGCGCGCACGCAGGCTATCGTTTGAGTGCCCATGCTATTTATTATATAAAATATAGTGGGCATTACCGTAATTTGCGAATTACGATATTTATCAGCGGCCGAAATCCTGATATAATAAATAGATATATCTCAGGAAAGTAAGGTTCGAAGACAACCGAACTTTGAAGGTTGTCAAGGCAGTGAAAAACTATGGTCACATGGTGTGATGCAGTTGGTGACGTCATCATTTAAGTTGATGTAAACAGAGAAAAACAATAGTATATCATAAACGAAAGGTGGTATAACGACGGGGATGCAAAAATCTAGTCCCGTGATGTGTCATTATTTAAGAATTCATATATCTTATTGGGAGCTCCGCTTTTAGGCGGGGCCTAATAACGGCTTATTAGCCGACTGCGAGGTCTGTACAGAGAAAGAGATTTCTCTGTTCAGACCGAGCCAAGGAGGTTACTAAAATTTTATTATATAGCATTTTCCATTATCATTCGCTGGGCTATTTAGCTAAATTTACGACGGTGCGTGAGCCTGTGGTTTCACATTTTCCCGCCAAACGCTCGGGAACGCGCGCCGTTGTTAAAAAGTCGTTTAACGCGCCTTTGAGAAAGTCTACGAAAATCCTCGAGTCCTAGTTTTTTTTTTTTTTTTGCAAATTCGCTTGAAGGTCTCCTGTAAGTGCCAAGAATGATCTACTATTTTCCCAAGAAAACTGTGACCGGAGGCTGGTGGAAATTGAACAAATTTCAGGGCTTTCATATTTTTACACTTCAGCTATAGCCGAAGCAGGGAAGGCTTAAGCTCATTTGTCTTTGAAATGAAAAAAACTTTATCCAAAAACTTTATTTCTACATTTACATCTACAAATGGGGGGCGTTGCAAAGGGGGTACCCATCATGGCAATTGAACGACCTGACAAGCAGGATTTCTATTTCGATGTGGATTTGATTGGCGTGGATTGGCTACGAGTGGCTTCAAAGTTGTTCAGTTTAAAGAGAACATTTCTAAATGAGATTTTTCAAGAACAGGCAGTTTTAGTTGTAGTTTTAGTTCTTCCTTGAGCAAGCTGTTGTAGCAGACCAATACGAAAACGTATGAAAATGCGTAGACGATTGACTTATATAGTCCAAAACATATCTATCTAATCTCCCCCTTCCTCTTTCGCTGATTGATAGGTGTTTCGCTATATTTGTCACTTTCACACGCAGTCATTCCGTGGATTTCAGGTGACAGAAAACTGGAACTAGCAAAGACAATAAGACAATTCGAAAGCCACACCTTCAGGTTACGTGGTACATTAGACGTCAATCGAAGTAAAGGCACTCGGTAAAGAGGTAAAGAAGTAAAGGCACTTTTAGTAACCGTCCGTACTTTGAATGGCTGACTGAAAAAAGTCAAAGACGCGTGACCACAGGGATTGGAAGTAAAACGCAGTGTGATTTTCTTAGAGGAGCCCCACTCCCTTATTAGCCCCATACATGGTAGCTGTTTTTCGAGGGGCAATCCACGGATTGGACGAGCATAGTGTATTCGAGTACTTACAGTTAAGGTGCGGAACAATCTTGTCAGCAGAGGCACTCGCCCCTCCATCGGTGATGTCTTGCTGTCGACGACCGACTATAGATGCAGTTTCCTCCACTGCAAGCATGTATAAAAATCACCACATCAACATAGTGAGCGCGGAGCTTATCAGGCGGGCAATTTTAAGTCATATAAATATTTGTAATTTCGAACTGAGAACGTTTTAGACACTTTTTGCCATCAAAGATTTGCCCAAGGTTAAGAGACCAAACCTTGATCTCGAGCCACTAATTACACTTCACTCGCCAGGCGCTATTGAAATTCATTTCTTTTTGTAGCTCCGTTGCACTTGCTGATTTTCACTATATTGCTTATGCAAATGAGTAAAAACGAAACATAGACGTCACAAGATAACCGCCTATTAGGATACAGTAAGAAACGTATACCAAATCTTTCAAAAGCAAGCTTGATTTGGGCAGCCTGGAGTCGACCAGGCCGATATTTGCCCCACTATTAAAGTTAGGGTAAAGTTGCCAAAGTTAAACGTCATTTTTTCTCAGATGAGTGCAACTACATCGATTCTGCACAAATTTTAGCTTGTTAAACATTCATATACTATACGTAAGTTGGGGCGGATTTCACATGACCGAAACGTATTAAATTATTTTCAAAATAAACATTAATGATGATAGTGGTTGTTGGAAAATAATTCAAGCAGACCAATAACACAGTTATTTACAAAGTTGTCATCTCTGAACAATTTGATTGGCTGATGAACCAGAGATCGTATCATCGACCAATCACAATGCGAAGCAATCGCAATTCCTGAGTACTATGTCACTACTCGTGCCAGAATAGTAACGTGAAATCGGCTCTGAATCACTTCACTTACTGTCTTTCTTAACTTCAACAGCTCTTGGTAGTAATTCCTCAGGCGCCTAGTCCAAACAAAGACATTCATTAATTTGAAGTGTTCATCCTCTTTTACTTTATAGCAAGTTGTTAACTTCTTGCATGCATAACTCCTCGATGAATAAGCGTGACGATTGTTCACAAAGCCGTATTTGCAATAAGGTTTTTGGAAGGCAGCAAAGTTGCTATCTGCCTTGGTCTCCCGTCAACGCTAATTAGTCCAGGGAATCTACGAATTTTAGAAGGTCCAGATCAAACAAATTGCAACAGAATTTTTCTCACCGCAGAATGGCAGTGTTTGATGTCCTAAACAACATCCCAAAAGTACCAAAGAATCCCATCAGTGGAACATGCCGAAATTAAGGGGGTGAAAATTACTTGATTTTACCACAGGGAGCCCGAAACCGGAAATTTTGATACGAAATGTACCCAAATGAACAGAGAATACTTGTTTAGCCACTAACATTCTTTTGAAAGTTGGACGCAAAGACATTAAAAATGCCGCAAAAGAGGATGTATTCATATTACGTCAATTTCTGTTTTTGGGTACCCTGTGGTAAGAAAGTATATGTTTCTATCTCAAAGTGGGGTTTAAACAATGAAAACATAGTCTTGACAGCTATACAAGTGTTAGTTGTTCATTTGTGAACATTTCGTATCAACATATTCGTGTTTTGCATATTTTTAAAAAAAAATTAAAAAATCGGTTTCGGACTCCCTGTGGAAAAAACAAAGAATATTGCCATGAGTTCCAGCAATGCGATTCTTTGGTACTTTTGGTATGTTGTTTAGGATATTGAACCCTACCATTCTACGGTGAGAGAAATTCTGTTGCAATTTGCTTGATCACGAACCGTAGATTCCCTGGACTATTTTTCCCAGACAGAAGATTGAAAAAAACATATTTCGACTTTCAACTAAGATCTCTGAAGAAAAAAAATTGTTTCAAAAAGGTCAAAGACCAAAAACAAATAGAAGCAGATAACAAGTACCATTGTGAGATATTCTGAGCTAAGTAACATCGGTTGTTAGGGACTAGAGTAGAAGACAGAATAAAGGCAGCACCTTATAGGCAGGGAAATCTAGTTTGTCCAGTGTAGAACTGACTGCTGCCCCTCCTGGTCTGTTGACAGCACCATGTAGTCTATATATGGACAGATCATCTACTGGGAGTCTTAGGTCTCTGAAACATGGAGAGTGATGATAAGGTTCAGACCTTAGATGGATATTATTAGAAAAAAAGGCAGAATTGCTGCAGTGACCCTTCTTATTAGCAAAAAGGTGCTGTAAATCAGGGGAAGGGCAGTGGCTGTGGAGTATTGATTTACAAGTTGTAGGAAAAGATCCCGAGAAGGCGAGCTTGTTATCCTTTGGCGAGTCCCTTTTGACAGTTCTGATCTCAGCTTACATACATACATATACATAGACTTTAAACACGGTTAAAACACTCAGTAGACAAGAATAAAAAGTACCGATTTACAAGTTTGCCGTGTGTGAGCCCAATAAACTCTTAAATTTCGAAAGCGAAGTGGCAGTTCGCGCCTCTTTCGGTAGGCTGTTCCATAGCGACGCACCGTTGAAGCTAAAAGATCGCTTTAGAAAGTTTGTACGCGGTTTTGGAAGGGCCAGTCTCTTTTCATTGTCCCGGAAGTTGTGTGACTGATCACGGTATGTAAATATATCAGAGCGGTAAGAAACATGAGTATCGCTTTTTGCTTAGCCCTTGCTGAGGATACCCTGTCCCAGCCAAGCTATTACCTGAAAAATAGCTTTAGCTATTGTGGAGCAGCTTTTATGGAACAACCTTCCTCAAGATATACGAGGTACAGATTCCCTTTCTTTATTTAAACGAAAAGTCAGCGAACATTTTTAATACAAGCTCACACGGCAATCATGGAAACCAATTTAAACTCGTAAATGTGTACCTATTTGTCTTACTTTTTATCTGTCGAGTGCATACTGATGATTTTACCGTGTGTATAAATAAACGTATGTAGATAAACGTATGTAAGCACACCGAGCAAGTAGTCAGAGCTAGCTGCTCTATTTTGCAACTTTTGACACTTTTCTGACAGGTGCACAGCAAACCCATTCCAGACTGCACTGCAGTACTGGAAGTGGGATTCGATTAAGGCTTGGTATATTTTTACGGCTGTGCATCTGCCGATGAATGCTCTTATTCTCTTTAATGCTCTAATAGGCCGATTCCAGCTGACGTCATTGTTTACATATCTTTCTCTTTAGACTTTTCGGCGAGGCTACAAAAATATATGGTCTGAATATCAATAAAGGGTGACAAATTAAACATAGCTAGAAAAAATTGAACTCGATATCTTGTATTGTCAGCGCGTGATGCGAAATTCAATTTACAGAAAATGTATGGACTAATGAGTACTTTGACCTCCAGTTATTCAAGTACAATTTTAAGAACCGCAATTAGTCTTAAAAACATGCCGAAAACAAGACAGTGATGAAATAATATCCTGCAAACGGTAATAAACTAGTTCTGACCGATTTGTGTTATAGTTTAAAAGTTTTTCAACAACGCCTGAGTTACTGGAGGGCAAAAAACTAATTAGCCCATACATTTTCTGAAAAATCAAACTTCGTGCCGCGCGCTTGTTTTACATGATATCGACCTGAGATTTTCTATTTATATTCCATTTGTCACCCTTTATTGATATTCAGAACCGATCCTTTGCAGCGACGTTGGAATGCTTGATTCTGGTTGATGCTTATGCAAATGAGTCAAAACGTAAACTATGGAACTCGCCTATAGCTGAGGAAATTTTCTTAGAAATCCCCTCGATGTGCTTTGACCAGGACAAGGTATTGTCAATATATAAACCAAAGGCTTTATTGTGATGTACCTCGTTGATGATGAAATCTGGATTTTGGAGCAAGATCTTGATTCATTGAATTTTGAAGACCTTCCAAGTCTTTGGCCCTAAAGCTGACAGATGTATCGTCAGCATACATCCGAGGTACATCAATATCCAAGGAATTTGGTAAATCGTTAATGTAAATCAAGAAGAGTGGTCCGATGATGCTCCCCTGAGGCACACCACACGAAATGCCTATTGATTTAGAGATGTGTCCATTGACAGAACATTTTTGGGTTCTAGTTTCTAGGTATGAGCCTATCCAGGCCAAAGCATTTTGGTCAACTCCATATTTTTGAAGAAATCAGAATAGTATGATCAACTGTGTCAAAGGCTTTTTTTAGATCAATAAAGGCAACCCCGTTCAGGAAACCCTTATCAATGTTTACGTTCCAACTATTGGTTGCCTCCAACACAGCTGTCTTGTGCAATGGAGTGACCTAAAGCCTGACTCGTGGTGGCCTGACAAGAGTGCGTTTCTGTCAAAATAATTATATAATTGATTAAAGGCAGTCCGCTCAAAAAGAGCTTTGCAACTACTGATATGACAGATATTGGCCGCTAGTTCTTCATATCTGATTTTGATCCTTTCTTGAAAACTGAGTGACGCGTGCTTTTTTCCAAAATTTTCCGGAAAAATGCCCGATTCTAAGGAATTACTGAGTATTTTCGTAAGTGATGGCGCTAAAATATTTGCGGCAATTTTAAGCATTTTTCTGGGAATCTTGTCCAGCCCTGTTGCCTTTTTTCCATTTTTTCTAGGTATTAAGGTATGAGTATACCTTTGAGGGGTCTCGTGGGAAAAAAATTCGTATCGCGTCACAATTTACACCACAAACGTCTTTCATATTTAACAATTATTCGCCCGCCGAAGGCGAAGTGAATAGTGGCGAATAGTCCCCGAGACCGGAGGTCGAGGGGACTATTCGCCACTATTCACGGAGCCTGAGGAGAATAATTGTTTTAGTATATACTACACGGGAACACTCCCAAAAATATCCGAACGACACTAAATGTGGCATTTGCCGACATTTTGTAGCCTCTTTCTGTATGCGTGATGTTTGTCACGCACGCGACATTACGTCAGACTTCACTACAATCATTCGGCCATTCAACACATGGCGGAAACTTGCTGCTGTTTTAGAGAAGCAAAAACGCTAGAAAACACTTTAATTTTTTAAAAATTAATATCGACTACGATAAATGATTTAAGTTTTTAGAAGGTTGCAAGGAAGGATTCGAGGGATAAATTCGCATTTTGTGCCTTGGATTATGGATTGTGAACTGCAGAGTTGCTTCGCTGAAAACATTTTGCCTTTGGTTGCCATTTCACCACCGATGGATGACTATGTTTTTCAACCAGCAGTGGAGAAAATCAAGATTCGCTTGGAATATTCAAACAGAAATTTGGGAAATTAACCTCTTCAAACTATGGGACAATGAGGAAGACCTTGATGTCGGATGGCTCGTGCCAAGCGAATCAACATGGCAACGGTAACTGAAATTCTCTCTTAAACTGCACTTAATGATTTACTGCGCCTTACCTACAGGTAAATGTTCGGCAAAGTATATTAAGAGTTTCTTGTGATATGTTTTCGACAAAATTGCCTTAGTCCCTCGTGGTGAAAGGACGCATCTTCTGGAGCTCCTGAAATCGATAAATTCATCGACTAACTTCTACACCAAATCTTCCCCATTGGATAAGTAACCGGTGTCCTGCAGTTCTATTTTTTTTTTTTTTTCGCTTTTGCCGTACACACTAACTTATTACTCAAGCCTTGCGGTACATATTGACATTACTCTACGGCGATTTCACATCTCAGTGGAACTGCTGAAATCTCTATATCTCTGCATGCCAGAGGATTAGTAATCTAGCTTTGAACTGCTCTATTTAAGTTTATACCAGTGTTTCATTTACTGTAGCATTTAATTTTGAATTTTGCTTTCTACTACATTTTATATTTCGCCTTGAAAACCTTTTTTCTGATTCAAATTTCCCGCCTACTCTTGTCTCCTTCGCATCTTTGAGGCCAGGAATCTGACCTTATTGACAGATTCAGATAAAGCTCTAGCCTATTGCTTTATTCATTCCCTTTTCCCCTATCTTTAATTGATTTTCCCTTCTTGAACTCTTTACCCTTTGTTTTAAACAAAATTTTCTGTTCTTGCTGCCTAATTAAATATACCGAAATAGTGCTCATTCACCCAGAACTTTTACTGAAATTTGCATATCTGTTACGCGCGCATTCATCTGTCTCGCACAAAATTTCTATTGTGTAGTTTATATTGTGCAGTTTATAACTTGCTTTATCAAAAAATAATAATAATAATAATAATAACAATTATTATAATAATAATAAATAAAAGAACAACAACACATCAACTGTAGTTGATAAAGTAAAATAACTAAAGACAGAAAGTAAACCTTATTGAATACCGCCAGTAATTATTATGTAGAAAAAAAAAAGTCTGATGTGAATTAACACTAAAGTAATATGACAAACTTTTGAAAAACTAAGGGAATACTATGCCTATCCAGTGTTTTTTTTTTCAGCTATTGGCAATGGGTTCATGCTGCCACTTCGTAACCCTGGTTCTGTTCCTCGCAATAATTTTTTCCATCAAGCCTTTTGTCTGTGGTGACGGTTCTTTTAACGATGCACATTCAGTTATGATTGTGATAAGATCAAGGCCTGCGAACGTTTCTACCTGGAACACTGGTACCCGTCGTCAAAAGTCACCTGCGGCAGGCGTCGTGGTGTCCCCTTCTTTAAAGTTGAAAATATGTACCCGGATTCTTGGTGCCTCACTAGCAGCCTCGTATCTAATTCTCTTGGCTGGAGACATCAGTGTGAACCCCGGCCCGGTTAGGGACCCGTGCGGTATTTGTCTCAAGGGATGTAGGGCCAATCAAAAAGCAATTCAATGTGACGAGTGCCAGTGCTGGTTCCATGCAAAATGCACTGGTATCTCGAATAGAGAATACGCCCATTTGAACGCGATAGCAGACACTTGCTGGTCCTGCATGACCTGTACCTTCCCCCTAAAGTTGCTGGATGATGTTGATAAGATTGAGGTCCATACGGATACCGTTACTGATCAAACAGATGATACTGAGCTCCTCTCGGAGAACACGGAACATGACAAATTAGTAGAAAATCAAAAGTTGGAGTCTCTAAGAAAACACGTCAGTAAGGACATATTGATGTGCCATTTAAATATAAATAGCATTCAGAATAAATTTGAAGAATTATCAGCATTGATAAGAAAGTTTAATGTCCATATCATGTTTGTTAGTGAAACAAAAATAGACGACTCGTACTCTAGTAACCGTTTCAATATACCAGGTTTCAGGGTTTATCGCAACGACCGAAAAAGGGTGGTGGAGGTGTAATGGCTATAGTATCAACATCACTTGCCTATGAGCGTCTAAAAATAAAAAAGAAATATAGCACCTTAGAGCCCTTAGCGATTAAGCTAAAAACTAAAGCGGACTACATAACGCTGCTGTGTATTTACCGTCAACCGAAAAAACTTTGTGGTGAATATCAGATCACTCTTGAGAATGAGCTGAGTGACATCTGTAATTGGGCCAGCCTGCAAAGCAACAATGTTATTGTAGCGGGCGACCTGAACCTTGACAGGCTTAGGCCAGATAAGGCGGAGGGAAAGCTCTTACTTAACCTCGAGACTGAGCAATGTTTTCACTGCTGTATTACAAAACCAACTAGAATTGAGATGAGGGGAACACTACTAATTCAATCTTTAATCGATGTGTTACTCGTGAACAAACCAGAATTAATCCAACACAGCGGAAACTACTTTCCTTCTCTAAGTGATCATGCTCTCATTTACGGTGTTCTAAGGGAAAAGGTTAATCCCAACAAACCTAAAGTAATAACGTTTCGTAGCTATAAAAACTTTGAACCAATATAAGGAGCAGCTTATAGCAGCTCCCTGGCACGTCGGCCAAATCTTTGATGAGGTCGATGACCAGGTCTATTTCTGGAACACTTTAATGCATGACATCATTGATGAGCAAGCTCCAATTAAGCGAATGAAAGTAAGAGATAAGGATGTGCCGTTCATGACATCTGAATGGAAGCAATCCATCAGAGCGAAACGTAAAGCCACTGCAAAATTTTTAAAAAATAAAACCAAGGGGAACTGGGAATTAAAAAGGGCCGCGCGTAATGAGGCAACCAAGCAAAGAAGAAGGGCTATTAAAAGTTACTGGAAAAAGCAGGCTGACAACTTAAAGGACAAACCTAAAGAATTCTTCAAGACCTTTAAACCTTTTTTGAGTACAAAGGATACCTCTCGAGAGAGTGATGTACATCTTAATGTTGGCGGTGAAATGATTAAAGATCAGGCTAGGGTCGCTGAGATCCTAGTCGACTATTTTGCTACGGTTGCAGACGGAATCGGTGGTAATGACGCCAACCTAATGTCAGTGGACGACTTCAAAAATCACCCTAGCATCAACCGTATTAGGGATACCTGTCGCCTCTCTACTCGTGAACACCGGGAGCTTAATCCAGTCACTGAAGGGCAAGTACATAAGTTACTTGACTCATTGAAGCCCGCAAAGGCAGCAGGTTGTGACGCCATTCCACCCAAACTCTTAAAGATAGGAGCAGCTGAACTAGCGAGTCCTCTTACCGCAATCTACAACTATTGTATACACGTCGGAAACTGGCCCGATTTATGGAAAATGGGTGACTGGACCCCTGTATTTAAAAAAGAAGACAGGAACTCTAAGGAGAACTACAGGCCGGTAACGGTACTTCCATGTGCTGATAAGGTCTTCGAGAAACTGGTGTGCAATCAGGTCGCAACAGGGTTTGAAGGTTACTTTTACGCTAACTCTTCAGCATATAGGAAGAAACACAGCTGTGAGACTTCACTCATAAATTTGGTAGAAAGTTGGAGGCAAGCAAGGGACAATGGTCTTCTGGTAAGCATCCTGTCCACAGACATGTCCAAAGCTTTCGACTCCCTTCATCCACCACTACTTCTCGGCAAACTAAAAGAGTACGGTTTTCATGAGAACATGATAAAGTTGCTAAATAGTTATCTAAATGACAGACGTAACAGGGTTCGAGTAGGTGGCCATACAAGTTCTTCTAGAGTGGTCAGGAGAGGCTGTCCACAGGGCTCTGCTTTAGGCCCTTTGTTGTGGAATATCTTTCAAAACGACCTCCCTCTCTTTGTCGGTGACAGTCAACTCTCTATGTATGCGGATGATCACCAGATATATCATACTGGGAAGGATTCCGTGGTCGTTTCATCTATGCTTAGGGACAGTGCCGATAAAGCCACACAATGGTATGACTCAAACCTCTTGGCCGGCAACCTAAAGAAATACCAAGTCATGAATATTGGTACCAAAAACACTATTGATACTAATGGTGCCATTTTGTTCACGGTCAGCGCACTTAAACTTCTGGGGATAAACATTGACGCAAAACTCAACTTCAATGAGCACATTAGCACCATTTGTAAGAAAGCTAGCCAAAGGGTGGGGGTGCTGATGCGTCTCAGAAATCTGATCCCTACTACTGCAAAATTGCAACTTTTTAAAGCTGCGATCCTGCCACATCTTACTTAATGTCATCTTGTCTGGCATTTCTGCCGGGCAAGTGATACACGGAAGCTGGAACGCATACAAGAAAGAGGGTTGAGGGCGGTTTTTAAAGACAAGCAGGCAAGCTATGAATCCTTACTTCAAAGGGCTGAGCTCCACACCCTGCTTAACAGGCGTCTGCAGGACATCTGCATCCTAATGTACAAAGTAAAGCACAACATTTGTCCTGCAGGCGTCACCGGCATCTTTCTAAAGCACAACTCGACGCACAATCTTAGACAGGCTGACTTCTCTCTGCCTAGAATTCACACCACCACATATGGGAAACACTCCTTAAGATACCTCGGCCCTAAACTCTGGGCAAAGCTAACACCAGCCGAAAGGAGTGCCCCCTCCCTTGCTGCTTTTAAACGCCAGATACGGCAGAGAGATGTCGCCTGTCGTCTGGATGATGGTTGTAGGACCTGTGTCTTATGCTGTTCGTAGAAATGTGGTCGTTATATTTTTAATATTTCTCTAATACATTTTGAATTTTAAATATTACAGTATAATTATATTCATAGTAGTAATTTTTAAAGTAGAGTATTTATATAACTAACATTTTATAATTAAATTTAAATCAATAAAGTATACTTAGCTTTCTTTTTTTCTATTTTTGTTTATTCCTTTTTGTTGTGTCCCCATATTAGTGTGGGATGTCTCCCACGCTAGACGGTTTTTGATACTTTAATAAAGTTATCTATCTATCTATCTATCTTAGTTAATATGTTGTTGTGAATGAAATTCGTTTCTCAAAAGTGCCGTGAACGAATCATGATCTCTGATTCCGAAGAACTGAAAAACAAGAACAGCAAATTTTCGAAGTTCAAGAAATAAATTCTCTCTCTGATTCACCTTGAAAGACTAAAGAGACATAGGTTAATTGAGAAGGATTTTTGTTGCATCTCGAATCAGATAATTCCTTTAGAAAGTAAAAATATCCGAACCACTTGCACTCGGGCTTCTCAATCTCGGGATAATGCTATCGATCTCGGAATATTGTGGCAATATCCCGAGATAGCGAACCAATCAAAACGCGCGATCTATGGAGGTTCCCGTGTAGTATATACTAAATTATCTTAAAGCTAAAACATTGGTCTATCTGATGAATAATTTTGTTTTCATTATATTGTACATAAACATATATTCTTTTTAGCTCTAAAGAAAAAAGTACCAACTTTCTTTAAAAAGTCCCATCTTCTTCCAATTAAATTGCACAGCTCCAAGTATAAGCAAAATCTATTCTTTAGAAGGCGATCTAAAAAAAAAAGGTGTGCGGGATTTTTGATTTTCCTTTTAAAACATATTTTATGCTAATTTTTACGTTAGCATTGCCAAAAATATCTATTTTCAACCTGTTTTACGTGATATTTCCGCAAATACGTAAAATATCAATAATCCCGCACACTTTTTTTCAGATCGCCCTCAAAGGAATACATTTTGCGGAGCTTTTAACATTTTGTGGAGCTTTTAACATGAGCTGGAAGTGGCAGGAACTCTTAAAAAGCAAAAAAATGGTGCTTTTCCTTTGAAGCACAAAACGACGAAAATGATCCATCAAATTAACGTTGCATAGAAATATAACACTTAGTAAGCAAGGCCATTCCATAAGCTTTATAACGATATATAATTGGCCCTTGTAGTGTAAATAATGACGCGACAGTGATTTTTTTTCGCGAAAAATTGAGATCCCTCGTGCAAAGGTATACTCAATCATACCTTAACTTCAATAGTTTTGAAAGAGCTTACAGAAGACATGCTTTAAATGGAGTAGAGGTATTCAAACCCGAGAGCCACGTATGGTGATCACAAGACCAGATGTAAAACCGACGAACTGTGACTCAAAGTGATGCTATGACCCCGAAAACCTCTGCCAATTCCAAACAGTGGCAAAACATTGACTGGTTTTAGCCTGTTTCGCATCCGAACTGAACAAAGAGCATTTTACGTTCCAAATCAAACAGTGAATAGTACATCATGTTGCAGGAGCACATTATCTAGTCCATGTAATGGGGAAAACCTCGCCTGTATGATGCCGGTAACATACACACTGGTATTTTAGCAACAATTCATAGTTCCGATGAAACAATGGAGCCATTTCACGCTATCTGGAGATACCAATCAGAGCTGGAAAGATTTTCCCTCGGGAACTGATCTTGTCCCACAAACAGTATTTCAGGACTTCCGAAATCAGTCCGATGTGCAGCACTTTTTTGCCTTTTATGACAGTATAAACTGAGATCATCTGAAGATAAGGATATCTGGTAATCCTAAACGGGATCGGAATATTTTGGACTTTGTTTTAAGGAAAACCCTGGTTTGTTTGTGGGACATAACAACAGTAACTATGGCTTTGAATGACAGGTCGGAACTATGAATGGGATGCCGCATCAGTCGAATTTGAAACAATGGCAAAAACGTCGAGACGACCCATACGACAGATACATTCCTATGGAAACTAGCCTTTAGGATAGCCACCAAGTTTTATAAATGCCACCTAGGCAAATCAGAGCTGCTGCAAAGCAGGTGCTCTTCGATCTCAGGACGCCTATAACAGTAAAGAACAAACTAGAAGGGATAATGGGAATGGACGTCAGATTAGGAGGACAATGATGAAGAAAAGTTAACTGTATAGAACTGTGTGAAGTGAATTGTATAGATCTGCCGCCTAGCCAGATTAGCTTTTCAGTTATTGAAAAGCTAAAAAGCTAAGGTGGCAGTATGCCTACCTTTTGTATTAATTTATGTTTTATATTGTAATATTTTCTGTGTAAGGCATAAATAATAAAACTTTATTGTATTGTATTTGTATCATATTGAACTCACGGGAGTGCTGGACAATGAGCACCCCAAGGCCACAAGTGTGGCAAGAGGGAAAAAATGACGAAGATAAAGATGAGTACTTTACAAATGAGCAACTAACTAGTAGTAGAGAGCAACAAGGAAACCCTGCTTACCCTTGCATGTCAGCATAAGTGAGTCTGTTGAGTGGTAATGACGCAAACCTGTCTACCTCTTGGTAGACGCCATTGCTCAGCTGATCTACCATGGCCTTTACATGTGGCCGGTGGGAGCACACTTTTTCCTGGATGTACTGGTAGATCTGACAATAAGACAATAAACAATACGATCTACAAATGTGACGATGTTCAGGGACAGATCTCATTGTATTTGGTCACAAATCGCCGCCCTCATTGTCAAAATTCCTGACTCCACCCTTCCTTTCTTCCCTTGGACAAAAGTGTTGAGACACTTGGATATCGACCTCTTATTTTTCGTCTATCTCAGAAGGGGAAGGAGGAAAAAAGTGGGGAAGGAGGAAATGAAATGCGCCTTTTTGGAAAAGCGAATTTTAGCCAAAATGGTCTAAAATCCGATAGTGTCTCAACGACTTTTGTCCACCATTGTAGTCGTACATATAGCTATTATTACTTTTATAGTCTGCCATTTGCGTTCTATTTCATGACTTTGGAATTATTACAGTTGGGGGAGGGGTCGGGGAATCGCATGGGTCTATACAAGGAGAAGAATTTTATAATGTTGGCTACACAGAAGGCCTTGGGAAATTTAACCATCCTTTCTGTTGATAGCCCAGCTCTCCCATGACAATCGCACACACGGTCAGCCCAGATCAGCACAAATACAAATGTGAACAGGAATTTATAACAAGAAAGCTTTGGCATATGCATGGGGTACCTTTCTGACACCCGCACAGAGCATCCCCGTATATCATAAAACTTTAGTAAGTTAGCATAAACCCTCAGCTGAAAGGCCCTGTTTTACACTATGCAGATTGCTGTAACAAAATAAAGTCTTAAATTCCACATACAAGACAGCCAGGATTCAGCAAGGAATCCTTGGTACAAAGATCCTCGGTATGATCGCTCTAACCTCAAGCTTCTGTTTCTCCAGTCTGTTCCTTGCTGCAAAGTTTTGTTTGACCAGAACCTGGATCACTGACTGCTTGGCTTGCTGAAAAAAAAAAAAAAGGCAGTGGAGGAACTAGTATTTCTTCAAACCTTATCTGAGACAGTTCCTGCCATCCGGAAACATAAACATGAAACACATGACATTCACAAGTTCAAGATTGACGCAGGGAGGTACAATTTGAAGTAAATGCATACCGCCAGTTTTTCAAAGTCCTCAATCCTGCTGTGTTTTGTGTGAACAGTATCCAGTGTTACGCGTCTCTCAGTTCTAGCCTTGTCCAGATCTGCTATTGAAGACTGGATGTAGGAGAGTGATGCTCTAGATGCTGCTAGCTCCAATTCACACTCGTATAGCGCCCTGTTTATCATAAAAATAATAATGCCAGTTTTATGGCAGATTTGCACGCTGCGATTTGCCGGGTCGACTCTTTCGAGTTGTGACTCGTGGTAAATTGCTATCGTCTGCTTCTATGACCCTGTTTGTTGTCTTAATCAAACTCAACGAAAAGTAAGAAGTGTGCGTGGATGCGTGAGGTTTGTAGTGTTCTCTTATCGAACTCCTCAACACGGCCCTCTGAATGACATTTTCGTAGAACAAGAAAAAGAGACACAATGGTTCCGCAATCTTTCAAGCCTGATCGTAAAAAAGCTTTTCTTATACCAGTTCCAATAAAACATTGCAGAGAACAGAGGTAAGGTGGAAATGCTTGTTGGTGTGACCCCTGTGGTGCGCTGCAGAGTGCAAGAAGACACCCATAGACAATAAAAGCGCGCGTAGCAAAGACGTTTCTCTTGCATTTATGAGCGTTCGCCATATAAGAGATACAAACGGGTTTTTGCTCGCTCCTGCTCTGGCAATTGCTGTAGAATATTGAACAGCTAACAGCCACTTTACGCATTTTTTTACATTCATTTAAAGCTCTAGTGGTTGGCTGAAGGTCAAACAATACATAGAACTGACAGTCACACTGGGTAAATCAACCGACGACCGGTTAGCGCAGTGGTAGAGCGCCGGGCTTATGTTCGGGAGGTTGGGAGTTCAAACCCTGGCCGGGCCAACACTCAGGGTCTTTTTCTAATAATTGAGGAGAAGGTGCTGCCTTTGCTCTAACATCTGCAAATGGTTAGGCCTTCGCGTCTTCTCGGATAAGGACGTTAAACCGTAGGCCCCGTCTCTCACATACACTACACTAACCGGAACCAGAGGGACGTTAAAGAACCACTAGGACCGTCGGAAGTTGCCCAACCTCAGTGGCACAGAACTCACAATACTAACACACACTCATTTTTATAAAGCTGGTTCTTATAGGATGAGTTATCCATTAATGTAAAGCGCTTTGAGCCGCGAGGATAAAGCGCTATATAAGCACGTTATTATATATATTATATTAAATCGCTGTTGAATATTGAACAGCTAACAGCCACTTTACCAATTTTTTTTTACATTCATTCAGAGCTCTAGTGGTTGGCTGAAGGTCAAACAATACATAGAACTGACAGTCACACTGGGTAAATCAGACGGAGAAGAGAGAAAGAGAGTGCGGACGATCGCTAAACTTTCCTGGAAATGGTCTAAGTCAAGCTTTCTCGCTATCTTGCTATCTTGCTTGACTTATGCACAATGAAAAACATGAAGGGGGCTACGGTATTTTTTTGTTTTGACAAACTTCCCCGACACTTGTATGCAATTTAGGAATTAGATTGCCAGTCATTCCATACCTTGCTAAGTCAGTGCTTCCTGGCATTCCTCGGTACCGTGATGCCACCCGGGATTCCATATTATTGTGTAAGGACTGCAAAGTCTTGCGGAATTTCCATGCCTGGTTCAGAGCTTTCTCTGTGTCCAGGAATCTTTGGAAATGTTGGGCTTGGCCCTCCTGTATCGGAACATGAATTATACAGCTTTAAAATTCTCTAGGCTGTACTCGAGTTAAAAATACAGGACTTCCATTTAACTATTTGACTAAACAGCGAGGATGCACACGTGAATTACTTCTCTGTCAATCTTATGAAGTAACACTCACGTTTATAGCGAGAAAAAACAACTCTAGACAATCAGCGAACATAGTTTCTTGTACCTGCTTCAGTAAATTATATAAAAATAAATTTTGAACAAGTGCGGGTGACTGGATATTGCATCCCACCGTGACATATTTATTTTTACTTTGAATTGTACCTCAATCAACTGATGCACACTCTGCAGCAGGGTAGGCGCACTGGATCTATCAATAAGCTTGCCACCCTTCTCGTATAAAAACCTGCAAATGCAATGAATCAATCAGCCAGTTAATAAATAAAGCCCAAAGCGCATTTCAGCATCAAACCGAGTTGTCAGAGTGGTTAGTTATACCATGCTTACAGGCATTACTGATACCTACCTGTTAGACATTAACTCATTTTTTTCGATGATGCGACTGTACGGAGAGTTGTAAAGCCCTTACAACATTATTAGTGTAATATGATCAAGCTGTCACCATGGTTTTACACTGTCTCGCTAACAAAGTGTTGAGATAATACGGAGATTTTACAAATGAATGGGACTTTGAGATCAAACCATCGAGCCCTGACTACCGGTATCCACAGTCCAATGGGCAAGGTGAGCGAATGGTAGAAACGGTAAATCAACTCATGAAAAAAAGCCCATTTAATCCAGCAACTCCCACAAGAATATCTTCTGTGGGCGGGAGAACGACTGCATCACACCACTGTTAAATGCAGGTGCAGGGCTCGAAATTAAGAAAGAAACCTTGATGTATTTTTACCCTTAGTTCTGAAATCTTAAGTGTAATTGCCCCAAGTGAGGTGAAAAGTTAGGTGCAAAACCTAAAAATCTAGGCGTAGTTACGTCCGTATCGGGTGCAATTTCAAGCGCAGAGGTGTTCAATTTTCTAAGAAAACCTACCACTTGAAATTAGATTACTCCACCCTGACATCGCAATGGTAACAATATTGTGAATACATAATGACTGGGTCACATTAGCAAGAATTGACTCAAGTGTAAACTGGTATATAATGGTTCCCTGAAACTTTCGTGAAATACTAACTTGAGATCCTCGGCATCTTTGTTCAGGTTGATCCTTCCTGTCAACTCTCTTAGACTAGTGGCTGAGTCTTGAGCTGTGATGGCTAGCGAAGTAAGTATTCTCCAAGGGGGGTGCTGGCTTAGAATGTTCTACAGGAGAAGATTGAGAAAAGCAGATTAACGAATAGTAAACACTCCAATCAGTGCCATGGACAAGGTGCAACAACCTTCACCAGTCACCTGAAATGCCCATTACAAAGGGTGTTGTAATGGGTATTACATTACAAAGGGTGTTGTAATGGGTATTACATTACAAAGGGTGTTGTAAGTAATGTTTACAACATGAGCGGGGATGTTGTATGAGCCTATACAATCTCGAGCCGTAGGCGAGAGATTGTATGGCTCATACAACATCCACGCGAATGTTGTAAATTACTTGTGAAATGAATAAGTACTATAGAATTTATACTTCTATTTAATTTGCGCATTCAGTGTAAAAGTCAATGCAATGCGCTTTTAGAAGCTTTTGTTACATGTAAAAATCAACAAAACATGCATACTCGCAAAAATACATAACGCTGTTATTTTCTTCTATTGTTTTTATGGAAATGTGCAATGAATAGGCACTATAGAATTTAATGCCTTCTATACAATTTGCGCATGTGTAAAAGCCAATGCAATGTGCTTTGAGAAGCTTTTGTTACATGTAAAAATCAATAAACCACGCATACTCGCAAAAATACATAACGCCGTTATTTTCTTCTATTGTTTTTATGGAAATGTGCAATATGGCCAGGTTAAGATTCATCAATAGGCCATCAATACCACGCATTATTCGCTTTGACGGGAAAATGTCAGCTACGAGGTTTCGCAAACCTGTGACGGAGGAAAAAGAGCAAGCGTTGATTTACAGCACTGTTCCCCCAAAATACTCAGAATAACACTAAGTGGGCAGTTAAGATTTTTGATGAGTGGCAGTCGATAAGGCCGGATAAAACGCCTAAGCACTTCACCTCTAGTTCCATTGAATTGGACATGACGAAAGTGGAAGATCTGACGACTCCGTTAGCAGCCATGAATGCAGAAACGTTGAATCTGTGGCTTACTCGTTTCGTACAAGAAGTTTGTAACAGCAAGGGAGAACGATATCCTGCCCGAACACTCTACGTAATTATTTGTGGCGTAAAGCGATACCTCAGCGACAAAAGTGAACTTGACCCATTGGACAGAGGCGATAAAAGGTTTGTTCATTTTGATTTTTTTTTTTCTGCGCTGCTAAAGCACATTTAGTACTAGAGACGAAAGATGACTCAAGTTCTGCGCCCTTTTCCCTCGGCATCGTGAAGTCACCATTCAAGTATTTGTATTTTTAATACAAGTCCTTTTACTTTGTCTACAGGTTTACACTATTCCGTAAGGCTATTGATGCAGAAATGAGGGACGCAACAAAAGAAGGAGTTGACCTGAAAACAAAGAAAGAAGCCAGGTAACTAGCGTGAGCAATGTATTGGCCCCACCGGCGGAGCCGGAAACCTCTGTTTCAGTACAGAAAAAAGAGACCCAAAGCTCTACATTTGAATTGGATGACATCGAGAAGTTAGTTAATTTCGATAATCAGATGAGTTGCTTAGTTCATTAGATATACCCGAATTAGGGTCGCCAGCTGTTTCATCTAGTAGCTCATCTAGTACCAGCAATATTGTAGCACCAGTCTTTAATAATTGTGTCTTCACAAATTTCCATATGGGATAGTGAAGTAAAAATATAAATTGCACAATAAATCATAATTATTGTTATACCATCTTCCAGGATCTAAAAATCTATACTTGGTAATTAAAGTATTGTTAACGTTTTCGTTGTCCATTTAGTGTTGCAGTACGCAATGGATATGTTAATTAGTTACAACCACTAGTGATTGTATATACAGCCACTAGTGGTTGTAACTAATTAACATATTCATTGTGTTCAGTTATTCATAACCCCAAATTTTCCCTGCTGCCTATTCAAGCCCCCCCCCCCCCCGTGCTTTAAGACAGTCGTTTTGTATGGGGGTTAAAAGTAAATCCACGTGACTCCAATGCAGCGCTCTCATAGGCTAGTTCTCTCATGAATAAGTAATGAATTTTACAATGGGTATACATCTGATAACACCGTCCCTAAAAAGAGAAAACGCCATAGAAAAGATTTTCTACTGCCAATTGCGAGGACTAAATAAACGCTGGGAACAAGCCAGGTTATTTAAACACTTTTCGCGTAACATGACAGCCAGTTTTAAAAATTGTTGCGCAATTTCCCGCATGTTTTTTCGCATAATTTGCTGAAAGATCCCGCATAATTTGATAAACTTTTCCGCATAATTCCAATGGCCCTGAATTTTTCTGCAACTATTGGAATTCTAAATTCTTTTCAATGCCTAATTCTACACTTACCTCTACTTCTTTCCAAAGCTGGTCCTTGTTGTTCCTTGTCTCCTTGATGGATGTTCTGTCATGCATTGAAAAATGGAAATCCATGGTTGCATTTTAACTACAATTCTGAGCCATGATATGTGGGAGATAAGGGAGTGATATAAATGTTGGACTTTCAAAAATATCACTATTTCCCTGCAAACAATACAGTATACCCTGTTCGACTCACTCTTCTCTGTTCTCGAGATCTGCTTCATAGATCTGCTGCAATTGGGAGCCAATGGCTTCGCAGGCTTCTCTCACGCCCCTCTATAACCAAATTGAATAAGAAAACTTGTAATAATATTTTAATGAGCTCTAACATCATAAGATGAGGGGTATACAATATAGAATAGTCTCTTTGAAAAGCTTGATGTTTACGAAATTTATCTCGATGTTTAAATTCTCGCCCTTACAAAACCAATGTCCGAGTGCTGTTCGCCGCTCGAAATCTTGGAATTGGTGGGTTTCGAGCTTTATAAAGGGTTTGGGCACAAACATTTGCTGTACAAAATTTCGCATTCGGATTTCGAAAGTTCGGATTTGACCTTTCTATACCGACCATGCCCTGGCTTAAGGAAGCCTAGGGGTTTATTCAAGAGAGAATTTATTTTTTATGGGCATTTTACAGCACCAAAAGGTGCCGTAATGTTTTACATTTTCTGACGAGCAAAACAGGATATAGAGAGCTTCGATATGTAGAGATAATATGATGACCACAGTCTATTAAATATTGTGAGAGAATAATTTGCAAAAGGCTTGATTTTCCAGCGAACTTCCTAAAAAAATGCATGAAAGCGCCACAGGAGGCCCACCACTCAGAAAAGAGTTCATTGACATAATGAACCGTTTGTACTTCAGAACACGGTAAAATGTAAAGGTAAAATGTCCTGCTCTGAGAATACTGAATATTTCTATCATGAACAGTATTTCTAATCTAATATTATTTTTTAAATTATTGAATTTGTTCAGGGTAGAGTAATAATAATAATAATAATAGTCTTTTTTTAAAACATACGAGTAATTTAAATGATAAATGAAAGAGCGCTAAAAATATACAATGAAGGGTACAGTACATACCGTACAAGCAGATTCCAGGCCACTGGGTGTCGATCTTCCCAAGCCCCTTGCTGGTGTCCTTGATATAAGCTCATGGTTATTCTCATTTTGCATGACATAGTAAGTTGGCTCTCCAGAGGTTTTCCTGTATACAGCACATAATTAGCTAACCATCAAACACATACATTAAAAAGGGCTCGAAATAGGGGGAAAAATTGGCCTGGCAGGAACAACAAATTTTCACCTGCCATTTTATCTATTGACCTGCAAAATGAACGAGATGAACTTGAATGAAAATAAAGTTATAACCTTTTAATCTAAGACTAGTACATGTAAGCAAGTGAATTGGAATCCATTTTTCAACATTGCAATTTTTAATTACAACTTTTCAAAACATACAATCATTCAGAGATTCATTGTATATCCACTATATTTTTCGCCTGCCATTTTGTTTTGCTTTTGGCATGTCATTATTTTTTGGCCTGCCAAGTGTTAAATATGGCCCGACATTTGGCCATTGTCAGGCAGCTATTTCGAGCCCTGCATCACAGGAAAAAAATCCTAAAAGTGATAATGTTTTCTATGGTGTTTTTTGTTGGAAGAACCATTCAAAAATATGACCATGAATGGTTTTGGAGAACCAAATCCATTCAGAGGTTTTACATAGGTTTTACGAACCCGGTACATCGGGTTGAAAGTCCGTCATGAGAGTCCGTCGCTGTATTAGGCCGCCCTTGTGCTAATCCAATTATAAAATTAAAAATTAAACTTATAAACGTTCTATATGACAGTCAGATATGTTTTTGAAAATATCTAGGGCATGTCATGACCAAAATGGTTTGCCTTGATAAAGAAAATCAAAGCGTTATGGAGTGGCATTTAAAATCTCAAATCCGCCCTCTAGTACGCAATGCATACAACGTGAAGGTCAGTTCTTTGACACTGATGATTTTTGGCCGAATGGTTTGAACGTAGCGGCACTTCGCAATAAGATAGACTGTCTATTTATTTTTAGAAAAGTCGTTTAATAAAGATCCACTGAAAACCAAACAATAATCATGAACCACGAAGTGATTTGACATGAGTAAAAAATAATTATTATATAAACTATAGTGTTTTATTTTTTTCCTAGAGGGCACGGTAACGAATTCTGCATCCTGATTGGTTCTTAGGCGGTGATTACATGAGACCGGTACGAACTCAGAGCGATCTGAGTTCATACCGGTCTCATGTAATCACCACTTTTTTGATCTTGTTTACGTGAGACCGGTACAGACTCGAAAGTCGTTCGTGTCGGGTCAGCAACCGGCCTCATATAAACGCATGTACAGAATTCTTTGAGAGCCGATATGAACTCAGATCACTCTGGTTTCGTGCCGCGGGCAATATTTTCCTATCTCTGACAAGATCTCTTATCTCTGACCTGTAGGTCACGGTAACCATTTGCGCGCGCTTGTTTTCATGGGAAAAAAAAATCAAATTTTAGAGTTCGCTGCGCTCACTCGTGAGATGAGTTTTCAACACTCGAAGATCAAATTTGTATCTCGGCTATGTACAGGGCTCGAAATTAAGATTTTTATTATATACTGTGACCAGATACCATGTGATAACACCAGTGAATAAAAATCGTATCAGTGAATGATACGATATCATTCACGGCACGAATAAAATGCAATTTTTCTTTATTTTTTTGCTATTTTATCAGACTCAGAGTATATAATAAACAAATTATGACATGGCAAGAGCTTGATATCGTATATTCTTACCATGTAATAATCTCTATATAATCATAGTCGTAATATTAAGCCTTGTACGATATCATTCACGACACGAATAAAATGCAATTTTTCTTTATTTTTTTGCTATTTTATCAGACTCAGAGTATATAATAAACAAATTATGACATGGCAAGAGCTTGATATCGTATATTCTTACCATGTAATAATCTCTATATAATCATAGTCGTAATATTAAGCCTTGTACCAACATTATAGGTATAATTTATCGAAAATCTAGGCGTAAATCCACTAGGAGAACACTGTAGAAAACTGAAAACGCAGTCGTTATTTTACGCCTAAGTCTAAAACGTTATGCGTAAAAGGAACATTTTTAGGCGTATTCACGCCTGTATCGGGCGCAATTTCAAGCCCTGATGTAATACCCTCTATTTCTCACTCGATCTCTGCGCTCACTCGTTCACACTCAATTCCATATCCGCGCGCCCACTACAGTGCCGGTAAGAACAAAATGGGTGGCCTATGTTTAATCGATAGGTGAAAAGGGTTAACTTTTAGAATTTCGTGGACCTATCGTAAACTTTTGTGCCATTTTGTTTATATTTACAGAACCGACAAAAGGTACCCATTTTTATTGGTTTGCTGGCTCCCTGTCAAGGAGAGTAAGAACTTGCTTCGTGATTTTGACAGTGATGTAAAATGATTTATCGAATATTAAAAAATCATGAATAATTAATAAGAACAACACAATAGAAACACAATAAGATTCACGGGACCGTAGCGTGTTGTAATTCTGATACAACCACTAGTGGTTGTAACTAATTTGCACAGCAACTTTCACGAAACATATCTTGAAGTTTCTCTGCCAAATTTACAAGATTTTTAAAACAGCGGACACTAGAAGCGATGAATTTTTTAAGTAGTTTACAACATTCGCATCCGTGTTGTATCAGATCTAAATCACTCGCGCTACGCGCTCGTGTTGTAAATCTGATACAACACGGCTGCTCATGTTGTAAACATTACATACACAACAGCTGCTGCCTAACCTCGTTACCAGGGTCATCGAGTAATGCTCGAGATTGTAGACCCCTAGACCCCCTGCCAAAAAGAATAACCAGCTGATCCATGATGCACTGGGTTGTTTTTATTATGTTCGTTTGAATTGCTAATGAGTTCATTTGCCGCCGAAATTTAATTTGGAAAGAATGGAGTAAGCAAATCTTACCCAAATCGAAAGTAAAGGCAAGGTACTTTCCGAAGCCTAAACAGAAGTTCTGCTCAAAGCAGGGGCTATAGTGTTGGAGGGGGTACACTACAAGGGCGCGGCAGGAATAAGGACTATAGTATGCAAGGTGGTGTACTACCAGGTAGACTGCATGCAGTCCCTTCTTCGGCGAACGTTTGTGAAAAGAAACATGTGAAAAGCCTGTGAGGAGTGCCCTGCGGCGCGTTCTCGCGCGTTCTCGCTCGTGCCTTCAGTACTTCAAGTCATCGGCGCTCGTTTTTTTTCCCCACGCGCTCGTTTTCACGGCCGTTTGTCAAAGAATGGACTGCAAGCAGTCTAACTACAAGGGTGTGGCATAAATAACGGGCTACAGTCTTCAAGGGGGTACACTTCAAGAGTGTGGCATAAATATAAGTGCTACAGTGCTCAATGTTACAAGGGTGTGGCATGGATAAGGGGTACCTTTTTCAGTTCTGTAAATAAAAACAGATTTTAAAAACCCATAAATGGGTTTCAGGTTCGTGTGATTTGATGAAGTATATGGAAATTCATAGATGTATTTTTAATTAAAACCATTTCTGAGACGTTAAAACCATAAATGATTTTCTCTAAAAATACATTTGTGACCCTGCATGTGAAAACGTATAATAATGCTTTTCCGAGCGAAAACGCGTTTGCAATGTATTCGAACGAGCTGGAAACCTGTTCGGCATTCTGTTAAAGCTGTTCAGAAAGGCTGTGAAGGCGCTTTATTAAAATCAAAAGCTGTTCGGAAAAACAACTAAATGTTCGAGAAAATCAGAAACGCGTTCGAACGAGTAAAATAGCCGTTCGGTCGTTCTTAAAAGGTGTTCGAATATGCATTCAGCGAGCTAGACTAATCATGTAACATCAAATTGAGAACCATTCGAATGAAACATGTTTCAAATTCGAAAAGCAAAACTCAAAACTTCAAAGCGACGTAACTTCGCTGCTTTTTACCGAATGTTGTTTAAAGTTTGAGTATAGTAGTTTACTGATGGCTATCGTTTTGTAGACTAAACAAAAATTTAAAGGGGGATAAAATAAATCAAGTGAATGCCCAGTTACGTTTCATCCCTTTTTCATTCAATTTTCATTATTGCAAAAACTTCACACTCGTCTGAGACGAGTTTCTCGTCAGAAAAATTGCCTGTCTTAAGTAAATTCTAGTCGGCTTATTATCGCCAAACGTTCTCCGTCAGAAAAGTTTTTTTTCGCGTGATCACAGAAGAACAGGGAACCACGCTCAAACCGAGAAACTCGTCTCAGACGGGAAACTCGTCTCTAGTGTCAATTCGGCTAATGTAAAGACCTTACTTTCCAACTTCTTTGTGGGAATCCACTCTGTTTTGTATTTGCTTAGACAAGTCTTGATAAGCATCACAAATGACTTTACACTGCTGGGAGTGAGCTTTCAATAGTTCACTTCTCTTGTTCAGATTGGAAACCTCTTGGAGTAACGACTGGTAAGCTTGCTCTAGGAGGGATCAAGAGAAATCCAGTGAGACAGGATTACCCCCATGACTTAAAAGCTGAAATCATGGATACTGTATTAGAGAACCATATGGTCACCAATGGCTACTAGATTTACAGGGTTTGGCAAGCAAAAATTTCAACCTCATAGGCGGCGCAGGATCATAAAAAGTGGGGGTGCTCATTAGTAAGGAAGTATGGGAAGAGTGAAAACAAAATACTGTAAATGTATGAAACTTTGACGAAAAGTGGGGGTGCTCGAGCACCACCTGCCACCTGCCCCCCCCCCCCCCCTTCCAGTCTGTAAGAATAAGCTGTCAATAGCATTACTTCTGTAGAAAAATATTTCTACTGTATGATGGTGACCAAACTTCAATATTTGGTGACAAGATTATTTTATTTATTAGACACTAACAGCACCTCTGAAAAAAAAGTCTCGCCCTAAATATGGATTTTCAGGGGACTTCCACATCTTTGTAGCGGAGCTCAATATCAGAATTCAGATGTATAACCATCAAGTCACTTTTGAGTGGTTTGAGATAATTGTCATTTTTAATGACGTAAACAGTAACGTCATGTCACGTGACTTTGACAATAGACAGCTATAAAGACAACTAAAGACAACTTTTGCCAAGTTTGGTTGTTATTCAAGCTTTTTTCTGGAGATATGATTTCTTCTATTTCATTCCTAAATAGTGAATAAAACCTACATATAGTGTGATTCCGTGTGTCCACCCGGCACACAGGAATCCCAATTTAGGCTAGCATGCCAGGTGACCAAAGTTGGGTAAAGTTATTTTGGAGGCAAGGGGGGTGCACCACCAAGGTCACGCAGCATGACATCATCGATGACGTCATCAAAACCACAAAATTCGATATCTCAAGGTAACATCGCTAGAGTGTCCAAACTTGGATAAAGTTATCTTGGAGGCAAGGGGGGTGCATCACCAAGGTCATGTGGTGTGACATCATATATGACATCATTAAAACTAGAATGGTACTCATTATCTCGAGAAAGGAACCTTGCTAGGTGACCAAATTTGGTTAAAAATTTTTGGAGGCAAGGGGGTGCACCACCAAGATCACATGACATTGCATTATCGATGATGTCATCAAAACTAGAACAGATACCTCGATGGCAGTAATGTATTGATTCGAGCTCCACTTTTAGGCAGTACCTAAATCTATATATTACATTATGTACGAGAAGGTTCTTGGTATAGATATTATACTGACACAACAGCTCTGATGTGTATGACAGCAGCACATACCTGCCAGCTCTCCAGGTTTTCCAGGAGTCTCCAGGTTTTTTAACAAATCTTCCAGTCTCGGGGGGTCGGGGGGGGGGGGGGGAGGGGATTTTCATAAAAAATTGAATGGTTGAGGACCCTTTTCACCCCTCCTCCAGGTTAAAGCATCAAGTCTACAGATTTTTCAACATATTCTATGATTCATAGTCAGGCACAAAAAAGTCAACCATAGTCTGCGCCATCTGCAAAGACTTGGAGAGATAGTTCAGGTGTTTTCGGAAGGGATTCGTAAAGGTTTTGGGGAAGACTCTGGGAAATGAGATGGTTCTGACGAATTCTCCAGATTTCAGAACTTCTGGGGTTGACAGGCAGCAGCAATGGCAGGCTGGCTTACAGTCTCACCTGTTTTCAGAATATCATCCTCTAGATGTTTCATTTCCTTCTGCATGTTACCAATCCTGGATTTTGTCTCAATAACTGTTTGGTTGACCTGACTGCACTGCTCATGTAGCTTGTCTCTTTCATCATCACCTTTGCTTACTGTGTCAGGTTTATGCTTGTTCAACAGGTTTTTCCTGTTTATCATGTTAACGAAATGAACTGAAAAATTAATATTCTCCACAATATTCTCGCACCCCCCTACCTGGGGAATAGCGGGGCATTAGATTTCCAAGCCTGCTAGATATATAGTGCCCTGCTAATTCCCCACAATTCAATTTCTTTGAAACATCAATAAAACACAGAACATTAAATAAAGTTTTTATTCACAGGGAAAGACTGCTGGTGATTTAGCCAAGTGGCACAATATCAATAGGAAAGTTTGTGAATTCCAGCTCAATTCCCACCCACATTCAAGGCTGTAGCAGCAACCATGATCTAAAAACCACTTATCCCCTGCATTTATTACCATGACTTCTTGAGCAATCCAAAACCAAATTAGACCCCGCTATGCCCCACTATTCCTTGGGTAGGGGGTGCGGGGCTCTCCTGCACGAGAACAGGATACTTATTAATATAATGATACTTTGTTTCACCTAAAGCCAAATGTGTGAAGCAAAAGTGTCAAGCAAAACATGCCAAGCCCTGCCTTGTTATCTCTTTGTGAAGCCAGAGATGTGAACCTTGCTTAAAAGGATACAGTTTGACATTGCCCCTAACCTTGTGTGAAGTTCTGAAAATATATACAGAACAACCACCACTGTCAATCAAATATACTATGTATATATGATGATTTGCCAATAATCTGAATTACTAAATATAATAATTTTGACCAGTCAAATGAAAACTGTGTCTCTATCATGGTTCATACAGAAATTTCATGATCAATTAAAACTCAATCACTTCTTTATTCAAGGGCAAAACCCTAAATTGTTATATTCAAGCACTTTTCAAGGCCTGTGCGATCCATGTCCATACTTTGCCAGTCCAAAGTTGGAGCAGTTAGCTGGTCAAATAATTGGTGATTACCTTATGTACTTATTTTCATGTCACTTTAATTTTGCGATTATTGCGATTTTAAATGTCGTGAACTTAAAGCAACGCGAAAAAATTCCTGCGAACTTTAATGTCTCGAAATTTAATACCCTCCTATATTTCTTGTTTTGTCAATTTAATGAGGAACTCATGGCTACAATGTAAATATGTATCATATATGCAAAGAACGTTAAGCATTCTTTGATTATGGTACACTATGCAGTTTGTATAGTTTGGTTTTGTTACTGAGTTGATGATTTTCAGCAATAAGAAGTGTAAAATAAAAATATAAATTCTCGAAATAAAACTGTTTTTTTTTTCATTTTTGCAAAAATTATTTGCTAAGAAAATAATACTGCACCCAAATCGCGGAAATAAAGACCCCCGAAATATGCCAACCTGTTTTTCGCGAAATTAAGTGCCCGCAAAAATTAGTACCAATAAGGTATATCATTGAAAGGACTGGGAGTGTGGGTTCAAGTTTTGTTATGATTTTTAAAAACCTTATGAATCACTAGAGCAATTATACTAAAACAATTAGTCGCCTCAGACTCCATGATTATCTGAGCCCCATAATCATGTTGCCTTTGGCGACTAATTATTAATTATAGCAGGAAGCTAAATATTGCTACATTTCCATTGGTCAAGAGTGATCATATGACATCAATAGAGCTCATTTTGGCTGGTGATTATTAGGGTATCATTCAGGCAAAATTTAGTGTTGTACAATAAAAACAAGAGGGTTCTTGTCTCAGGCACTACAATATGTGGGATAGATTTCACCCTGAAATGTGATATTCAAACTTTGCAAAAAGCTAATACTATCCCACAATAGTGCCCCACGTGGGTTGTTTAAACAGTACCTGGGCTAACAACGTAATCCAGTTTATATTTTGAGTGAAAAAGCGTCCAAAATGTAAACCCAGCAATGGCATTGCTTTGAGTGTGTGTTAGTGTGTTAAACCTTACTGAGATGATTTAACATGCTTGATAATAAACTTCCATGTGTCAACCACAGCACCACGACATAATCTGAAATTAGAAACAACGACAAGACTAAACCTCTTGTTATGCACCTATCAATGTTAAGCTACTAGAGGGGGGGGGATTTGATCTTGGACTTTCCCGGTGGTCAGGCTCTTTGATCATGAGTCTAGCAACTATTAGGTTCACTGCCATTGGCAGTCCGGGCTTGTGGTATATTGGATTTTGCGATGGCTTGGAAGTCAAATGACCGACAACATTGATATGTTGATCATAGTTTTTGTGTGCTGTTGACGAAGATGACATCATGGATATTGTGTTGTTAATAAAGTTATACTTCATAATTTGATGAAAGCTTTTAAGCTACAATTGTAGGTATAGTATTTTTTGTATTTGTTCGATGCAGTGGTAAAAAATTACACCACCTCCTTTGTGTTTTAGTCCGCCAGATTGAATTTGTGCTTGGAGATTTGATAGCAGCTTAACACTAATAGGTGCATCTGTCTGTCTTACATCAACTGAACGTTGTGTATGTAAGTTATTACAGCTTTTTTAATGTGTTAATAGTCCACCCTTCACCCATCTCTATTGTACAACAGGCGAATTAACCGGAGAAGTAGTCTCTACAGTGAACCCCTTATAATCTGCCACAATTCATTTACCTCTGGAAGTCGTCAGCAGTTGGCAGTTGTGAGTTTATATGTCGTCCTTGAGGGCGAAATCGCATTTCTTCCAGGGCCCATTGCCTCAAATCTTCACCCGAAATGCCTTCCAGCTCTACAGAATTCCTGTCTATAGCAAGATCTTTACGAGCTCCTGCCATGTTTTGACACTGAAGCCTTCCAACAGGGCATTCATGGAGCCATTAGACAAGATTTAACGTAGTATATTGGACGATGAAATTCCATATGATGTCTTCATGGCCATGTTTCAGTGGAATCTTGTCGCTAAAATCTACCAGGCGTTCAACGATTCTATTTTGGCGCGCATTCTGCCACTAGTACCCAGACTCCATTTGCGAGTCAACCTCACCTCAAATACAGTACTCAAATAATTTCTCTAGAAAAGAGTCGAGAAAACACAATATAAGAAAACCGAAAAAAGGAAACGAGAAAAGAAGCGCAAGAAGAAGCCGCGAAATTAATCTCACTGTATTCTCCAATCTAGAAGCCTTTGCCTCGTTGTTTGAGTGGTTTTCCTAACGCAAAGGCTTTGACTACGAGAGGAAGTTTCGCCATCTTCTCTCACACGGAATGAGCATTTTCTGTTGCAAACAACATACAACACAACAACTAGATTGCAAGATGATCACAAGTTACAGTTCATACCAGGTAAAGGAAAATTCCGGATGATGCAGCAAACCTGAGGTAAGTACTTACTGATTCACATGATTCCCCGAGTTTTGATAAAGAAAGTCGTGCAAAGCTTAATTGGGTCAATTTCACCAATTAGAACCGATGCAGTGCCGATAAAAATTTACAAGTTGAACCACTGAATTGGAACTTGGATTTATTTTGAAACTGTAGCCTTCGTTATAAACTTTGTATCAAGCATTTTTCATTGAACATGTTACTTGATGATGCAAAATTACTAAAAATAAGTGTTTGTACACGGCCGTTCGCGTTTGTCCAGTAGTTTTCTGTGTGGTTTGCAAGCACGAGAAAACTCGTGAGAGTTTTACTACAATCACTTTTCCCAGAAACCCCCCTGTCAACATTCCTTGATACAAACGTCTCTGCACAATGAGGGAAAATAATCAATAAATAATGAAGTAAAAACCCAAGCGAAATGTCTTAGCTAAGGTTGGAAGTCTTCAAAATCTACCTGTGCATTTCGTTTGGCTTGTGTCGATTTGTGTTTTTCGTGAGCGTGTTTTGCTTTGCTCACAGGGCTTGAAACCGTAAAAACAAAATACCTCAATAAGTGGAAAATGCAGTAGCCTGAAGTGAGGTTACGATCCAAGAGCAAAGGGACGGCTTGCTACTTCGCACTCGGATCGGCCCCACGGAAATATTTTGGCTTGGAAATGTTTTGGCTTCAAGAAAAATTAGTAAAAAGCACTGATTGATCTTTTGCGTTTTGCAGCAATATGGAAACGAGGTCCAAAATTGATGATGTCGAATCCGAGGCCGCCCAAACTCTGCTGTTGTTACGTCACGAGTCAGACAAGCGAATCCGTTGGCAACAAGCTCATGAAAAGGACAGAGTGTTTCCATACCACCAGTCTCCGTACTTTGGATGGCCTGGCATGTACCCCCCTATCTATCCACTCGACCTCTCAAATAGTATGAGATTCTATCCGTTCATGCCCCCTCAATATTTCCCCCCTCAAGGCCCCCGCCCCTGGTTGCAGCTACCTCCTCAGCTGTACTCAAGACAGACTGCACCCCATCCCGAACAGATAGGACCACACCCTATTGTGTATCAACAGTATATCACCCCAAAGCAAGAAGAGGCAGAGGACTGCGGCGACCAAATAGAAGGTACAAGGGCATTGTTTTTGTAATTTATATTGCTGTGTTATTCTTTGTTTTTGTTGCTCGAGAATTACTGAGAGGGCCAGAGACTGCCCCTACAATTTATAAGGGGATGATGGTCCTATCCAATGCACTCAAGTGCTATCTTTTAGGGTGTCAATTATGGCCAAAGAGTCGTCTGCTATCCCTTGGGGTGTCTCACACTAATCGTAGCCTATACAATGACAGTTAACTTCGTATGCCTTATTTGCCTATATACCTTTTAGGTTTAAAAATGTCTTTGACCAAACCCAATTTCCCATTTCTAGCTCATTTCTTAGGGGTACATTTGCTATGGACCACATCCTGTTTGATATCCCTTAGAGTTGGAAGTAATTTTTCCAGACAATCATCCCCTGAATACGCCCCGGAGCAAAACCAACTCCGCCAGTGCGTGGTCACAGATTTGACATTTTCCCTCTTTTTCTTCAGACAGTGATCAACAAACTTCTCCTATCAGTGATAAACGAAAACGCAGAAACCTTAACAAACGGCAGCAGCATACCCTGGAAGCCGCGTACTCATCAATTAAATACCCCACAATTGATGACCGACTAAAACTTGGCCAATCTACACAGCTTACAGAAGATAGAATACAAGTGTGGTTCCAAAACCGGCGTGCGAAAGACAGAAGGATTCAAGAGGCTAGCCAAACCCCACATGGAACGGACATAGAGAGCATGCAGGGACAGTACATTGATGATGGCGAAGACGTGGGGGAAGGAAGCAAGACTACAGATAATCCAGCTAAGAGACTCAGGCTGGAAATCCCAGTTGAAGTGACATTCAAATAGCACATCCCCTGACAGGCTGGGTTTTTTTCAGTAAAGCAATGTTTTAAACAAGAACACATTTGCCTCATGGAAGCACAACGTACGATACGTTCTGGGGTTAGGGGTATGGGGTAAAATTGCATTCGTGCGGATTTCGTATGTTAATTAATTGCAGTGAAAACAATTGCAAAGTGTTTACACTAATTCTGAAAATCTATAAGAGAAATTGCGAAGTAATTACCAATTACTCACGACAGTCATCTGAAATCTGCTCTATCATCATTTGGGGAACGTCAGCCGCGATTTGAGATTCGGAAAATGAGTTCGGCAATTTCACGAGTCTATGTGCTCTTGTCTCACTCTCTTGTTTAGTTATATGGTGTATATATTAGAAAAAGTCGACATAAAAAAACGAGGAGATAATATATCCATGCGCATTTGTTTATTTTCTGGGTACAAGTTCGAAATACATGCAGACGTTTCGAAATAAACCATGTACAATTCAAATTGGATACTTTTTTACTGAATGAAAAATGTTCCCAAAATAAGCCGATGGGAATGGCCCACGGGGGACTCCAATCTTTTTTTTTCGGGGATGATCGTCGGACATTTTCAGTTTCACCCCTAAAAGATACCAAACATGGCGGCCATGGCGTGGCTCAAAAAAATATTACCCTAAAAGATGAGGTCTTATGTGCCAAGTAGGCGCAAAGGACACAGGTAAAAGGTGAAATATATCCATCAAGAAATTTCCGTGTTTGTTTCTAATTTATCGTCTTCTCGAATAGAATAATCTCTCTTTCTTACACGGTTTTTAGAAGCACCACCATAAGAAAAAACAATGAAGATCACGATCACCCCTAAAAGAGACCAAACCATCGTGATTTCAACCCCTAAAAGATACGACGATCATCCCCGACCAATATATGGGAATTAATATATATTTAACAATTAGACCTCAAGGCCGATGATGTGCTATGATGAATAGACCATGAGGCCGAAGGCCGAATGGTCTATTGATATCATAGCACATGAGGACGAGAGGTCTAATTGTTTTAGTATAAACCAACTAGTTGGTCGGTTTTGGCAATGAATGTCATTATTTTATGTGGAAAAATCAAGTTTTCTTGCAAAGAAAGGTGGTGGTTTTGCCAGGCACGGTCTATCACTAATAGACCATTAGTAGCTCAGCCAATCAGAATGCAGGATTTGTAATAGACCATTAGTTGGTTTATACTAATAATAAATATATACGGGGGGGGATGGATGCTTTCTCAGACTCGGTATATGCTGCTAGGCTGGCCAAATGTGGGATATGACTTGGGCTTTAAAATTCACACACGACGCATATCAAGAAAGTGTATATATATTCTTATAGTTTATTTCATGTACAGTAAAAACCTGCATATAAGAACCTGGATTTTAAGAACCTGTTAGGCTAGAATTATCCATGTGAACCCCATGTTTCCTTGTATTTTCAAACCAAATAAGAACCTGTTTTAGGCTAAAATTCTAGGTTCTTATACGCAGGCTTTTACTGTATCGGAAGTGTAGTTCTAAAGTATTTTTCGCTTGGCGGCGCTCTCTGCTCCTTTTCATCCTTTATCCGCGCGTGTTTGATGAGTTGTACATTTCTGATCTCCGCAATAGCGCTGTGTTCAAGCCGACGTCATCCATTGTTATTAATACGCCAACCAGATCGATTGGTTCACAGAACAAAGGACGTTATTCAATCTACGGTTGGACATTAGCATTAGAATAGCAATGTCTATAAACAGTGAATAGCGCTATTATGAATTTCTTGTCAAAGTGACGGTAATGATATTATTGAAAAGTTGGTATTCCGAAAACCGCCACTTGTGGATGAAATCATTAAAGTTATTAGATCAATTTAGATCAACTATTAAGATCAATTTTGTTCGGAAACGTCATGTGCTGGAATATTTACTTATGCTCTCTAGTAGATGTACAACTAGAAATCGCTCTATGTATGGACGGCTTCAACAGGGACAGAATTAACACTAACTTAGACCCCGTCCACACTACACCGTTTTCAAACGAAAACGGATACTTTTTGCTCCGGATATGGCTATCGTCCACATTACAACGCCGAAAACGATCACCGAAAACGGAGAAAACAATACAAAAACGATTGAAGTGTGGATGCAAATCTTTTTGAAAACGAAGCAAAAAGTGTCCGTTTTCGTTCGAAAACGGCGTAGTGTGGACGGGGTCTTATTGGATGGGGTTGAGCATGATAGTGAGATTTGTCAACGCCGAGGTTTGTGTTATCTGCCGAAGCGACGCTGAGGCGTTGACAAATCTCACTATCATGCGAAAACCGAATTCAATAATTGTTTTATTATTCAGCAACAAGGAATTCTTACCTAGCTAAACGAAGTCGACGACGAGGCCTTGCAAGGCAAAACGGTTTATTAACTTCAGCTTACGTCCATTAATATTTTCCTCTTCGTATTCAATTCATAAATAGCCGCATTGTTGTTGTTTAGATATCCTGAGCAGTGATCTCTCGGCAAAAAACAGCAGATTCAACGAGAATATTGCAGGCCTTCAACTGGCCCTATATTTCCTATATTTTTAGATTCTCCTATATTTCCCTATATTGTCTTGAAATGCCCTATATTTTGGATATTTTACACAAAAACGTTAACCCTTTCTTTGGAAAAGATTGAAAGTGGAATTTTGGCAATACGATTAGCACCCTGCATATTAAACATGCGATAATTTCACATGCTGGACTCTAAATCAGCGCGCAGAGTTAAAGCTTTCTCTAAAATCTGTTTTTGGAGGCTTGCTACGGCCCTGTAACTACTAAAGTATGAAAAACGAAAGACCAGGAGCTACATGCAGCCAAAATCACTGTATTCTGAGGCGAAGGAAAGGCCTTAAAAGGAAGAAACCTGAAACCTTCTACAATAGCTCAAACACTTGAGCTAAAAAAAATCTTTCTTAGAACAAACAGAAGAGAAATCGACCAGATTTCTATTATGGCGACCGACTTCACTATTTGGCAACAAGAATTTTTTAGCGGAGCTCCAGCGCGGGCCGAAGGCCCGCGCAAGCGGAGCACCATACCTAAGGGAAAAACGTGTATACCATCGAGTTGAGTTTTGAACATCACGGGCATTATGGTTCATTTTGACGACGTCATTGATGACGCGAGGGCACGTGACTTTGGTGTAGAGTTCCTCTTATGGTCTTTAAAAGTTTGTCCAAGTTTGGCTTCTATAGAAGCTTCACTTCGGGAGATATGATTTTTTCTTTATTTTTCTGGTATTAAGCCTATAGCGTCCGCCGTCCGCCGTCCGTGTACACATGGGAACCCTGTGGCGGTATGCAAAGAAAAAATTGTATCTCCTCAAGGGAACATGCTAAGACAACCATACTTGGGATATTTTGTCTATGCCACAAGGGGGGTGCTGTAACACGGGCACGTGATGTGACGTCATCGATGACGTCATCTATGCTTGAAAAATCAATTTCTCGTGAAGGGAAGACTCTAAAACAATCAAACTTGGGTAGTGTAGTATAGGCCACCAGATGACCGAAATGAGGTGGTCACGTAATGACGTCATCGATGACGTCATCTACGCTTGAAAAATGAATATCTAATGAAAGGAAGACTCTAAACCAACCAAACTTGGTTAATGTAATCCAGGTCACCAGATGAGCGAAATGAAGTGGTCACGTGATGTGACGTCATCGATGACGTCATCTATGCTTGAAAAATCAATATCTCGTGAAGGGAAGACTCACATGAGAATCCCTTTCATTCACATAGAAAATTTTATAACCAGGAGCTCCGCTTTTAGCCAGTGGCTAAATCTATATATATTATTTAGGCGCCAATTGCACCTCTTTAAAAAGTTGATGTCGGGCCCTGCATCGTTATTTCACATGAAACATCGATGTGCTGAAAGTCTTGAAGCTTAAAGGCCGGTACAGACTAGGGGACTAGTCCCAAGGGCTAGTCCCCTAGTCTGTGGCGGCCTATACACACTACAAAAAATGCACAATTTGTCCCAGGGACAAGTACCACGAATCAAACCAGTTTGATTTCTGGGACTTGTCCCTGGGACAAATATTTAGTCCCCGCGACTGCAATTTCAACGCAAAAACAGGAGTACACACTAGGGGACTTGTCCCCGAAGCAGGTTCGTGGGACTAGTCCCAGGGACTTGACCCCTAGTCTGTGCCGGCCTTAAAGTCTTATTGTGCATAGTTTATGTAGAGAATATAAGGTTTTACCAATGTCCTACATCCCTATATTTGCTCTATATTTTCTCTATATTTTGGAAAAATACCCTATATTTAGCTCCATTTTTTGAGAAATGATCAGTTGAAGGCCTGATATTGGCAAAATTGGCTTTTGCCTTCGAAATGAAAACCAAGATGGCGGCAAAACCTATTGGCTTGCGTTATGACGTCATTAGAGTGCATCAATCCTAATGACTGGAATTTGACGTCACGAACCGCGCGCCAACATGCTTTCGCTGTGTACTCTTATAGCCAATCAGAATCGAGATAGTGGCATGGCTGAATAATAATAAATATTGTCACTTGAATATATAAGCTAATTACTGAAATTGTATGCCCATTTTCTTTGAATATATATAAACTAATTATACATATATCAACAATCTAAACGTATACTCTCTTTTTCGATATTTTACATATTTGACACATTTACAGACCAACTGCTATAACGCAATAAATCAATGTTAAGCACAATGTGCGCAAATTAATTATACATAAATTATCTGTGTATACATGGCCTGCATGCAGAAGTGAAATATTATATACTTAATTCTATATATCATAATTATAAATATGCTAATATAAATTTGCTGTTAATATGCAATAATAAATTAGTTATCACTGCAGGGTTGAACCAAAAATGATATTATTTCTGAACAAGTGCAAATACTTGTGAACGAATATGTTTACTCAAGCCACAATCATGTAAACTATCTCTTATAATGTACAATTGCCACAAAAAATAATTCTAGCTTTCTATATTCAATATTATAAATTTCTGTAAATATTAAGTACTTTAACGCCATTAGATTGGAAGTCCAACCAGCCTCCCGTGTATCTACACCTAATTACTCACTGATTGTTAGAGGAGATATTCTTGGAGATTTATGAGAAATATTATTTTTTTCCAGTTCGGCATTTCAGATATCCTGCTCAGCGGGATAATGTACCAAGGCGGGTTGTTGCTCGGTCTCATTTCTCCTCGACCATGCTGATCGCCTCCAGTAGACAATCTAGATTGCCAGCTCCTGATTTCTCCCCTGTCGAAGTGTGAGATCCCATCACCTGAAATATCAGTTAGCATGGCAGGATTAGGATCACTACACCTTTAATGGTATATATACAAGGACGATTCCTCGATTCTCGGCATGGTTCATCGTAACGTAGGCCACGATGTTTTATGGGGGATGGGGGCATCGCCCCGGTAAATCTGACTGGACACTCACGTTTTTGTAGCCTTTTCAACTGTGTTCAGTCTAAAAGGGGTAATGCGGACCCCTCCACCCCCCACTGGTGACGTTTATGCGTAACCTCATTGCAGATCTTAACACCAGTGCAAACTATATTTCAAGAGGCAAAATCTACAATACTTAAAGCTAATTACGATTTTGAGACGGCAATACAACAAAATATTGGCGGCTAGTTGCTGGGAGCAAATATTTTCCTTGTAAGGTAGAGTCGAGGCCTCGTGCGCGCAAACTTTTACCTCTGACAGACGTCTCGCAACACCTTTATTCTTTTCCAACGTCGCGCATGCTCCCCTGCGGAATTCAACTGCTCCGAGGATTGTGGTCTCATGCGAGTCTTGTTTCTCCAGGGGAGAATTACTAAAGACATTTTCCGCTGGCTTACTTGGATCTATACCAGGTTGTTGTAGCAACATCGCTAGGGACTCGGTATACGATGTTAATCCAACACCCCGGGACTCGGCGTACGTGTGTGTGCCTATCGCCCCTGAATATGATTGGCTCCTGGTCATTCCCGTCACAGCACTGCGTGACCGGTGATCAGGCGGTGTGAATGGTGGCGTCAGTGGTCCTGCATCAAACGCATGCTCATACGCCTGAAGGTCTACCCCACTATACGATGAGCTTGGCTTTAGTTTCAATGGACTTGATTGCCTAACCGCGTGACCAAAGGGATTGTGCGTGACAAGAGAAGCCTTGGAATCTGATGGGTGGGGTTTAGGCACAATAGAATGTGCGTAACTACCCCTTCTGGCTTCGTGAATCTGTGAGAAATGCGTCATGGGCCGGACGTCTGGCGAAGGCGAGTAGTTCATTTCAAAGCCTACTTCGGTATGTGATGATGCGCATGCTCTTGGAGTGCAGGACGCTGATGATGTACCGCAGTAGCAAAGGCAGCTCTCCCCTACAGGTTTTCTAGCGGACGATCTTTGGCACTCATCAACAACGCTGAGACGCTGACGCAAAAACTCGTTTTCTGACTTTACTTGCAATATGGCTCTCTGCAAGCGCACAATGTGCTGAGATGCCTGTAACAATAACAAGAATAACTGACGTGTTTGACTACGATGGTCTACGGAATACAAACAACAAATAGACCTCCTCGGCTTGGGCGTAATGTTTCCTCATTTCAGATCACGTGCACCATTCATTTGAATAGTCTTTCTTTGTTTTATCCTTTGGTGAGAAAAAAAAAAGAAATACTCATGGGAATGCCACGTGATCTGAAAACATTACGCCCAAACCGAGGGGTCCATAGAATACTTGTATAAATCAACTAGAGGTCTATAACAAATCCTACATTTCTATTTGGTGAGATTTATCCACGCTTCTAATGATCTATTGGTGATATAGGAAATTGGCGATTTTGCTGCTGCTTTTCCGACGAAGAAAAAATGGTTGAGTTATTATATTTTCTGTGATCGATGTGCTGCTGGAGCGCAGAGCATGGGTGTGCCTAAAAGCCTTGTAACAAAGTTGATTTTGGGCAGTTTTTAGAATCAAGGGGTTTCACATTTTAAAACCTCCTTGTTAGGATAGAGTGCCTTATAAACAGTTCTTAAGATGGTGCTCCCTCCGTTCTCTCGTGGTTCTACCTCCATTCTCTCCACAGTTTGGGCGTGAGGCCTTTCAAGGCTAACAAAAATTTCGGAAATGGTTTCAAGAAGTCCAGATGGCATGTGAAAGACTCGTGTACTGACTATAATATAGGCTAAAATGAGAATGTTTTATCGTCATGAGTGCATTCTAAAGCTACGGCTAAACTAGAACATGTAGCGCGCAACATTTGTGTGAGTCCTCTGTCCTGCATGTTTCCCCGAGTGGCTAAACTAGGAAACATCGCACGCGCGTGGTTCTCGAACACAAAATGTTTCTTGCTTGGCGAAGAAACATTTCTTTGTGTCCCGGCTACAAAATTTGTTGCGCGCAACAATGTTTCTCGCGTGGCTAAACAGGGAAACTTGAATGAAACATGTGTTGCGCGCTAGATGTGTCCTAGTTTAGCGAGGGCTTAAGAGTAAAAATCTCCCTTATAAGGTCCGTCTCAATCAGCTCAGAAAAATAAGAAACATTTGTGTTTTTCAAGGCAGTCGCCCGTCCCCATAAATTTGAGAGCTCGCTCCGCCACTGTTTTAATTGAAATTTGTAGATAAAATGTCAAATTTACATGCAACCTTGACAAAAATATTACCTTACTACTATGTAGGAATGTTATGTAGGAATGTTATAAACTCACTAAATCGTGATGATTGGGCTCCCTGTGCTCGTACCTGTTGTAAAATGGCTGCCTTTGTCTGTTTCTTGTCGGATGGCGGCAGAAGTTTTTTCAGATTTGTGAATCCTGTATTTATATTTTGCATTCTTCTCCTTTCTATCATGTTTGCGTTTAGACGTTTCGTGCGATCGCACTCGGTGGCAAAGCAGCTCCTGAAAAAAAAATCATCGCTATCAGAGCCTCGTAGAGCAAATGAGGACGCGGCTCATCGGATCGCTGCCGACAACTGTAGCTAACTGTAGTAGAAGCATCTTCAACAAGCGGCGAAAAAATCACGAACAAGAGTTACAAACAACGCGTCAGTAGGCGAAGCACAGTAAATCAGGCTCTAGGTCTCTGCTTTAGGTTAAAAACAGTACAACAAATGTCATCTATAGAATAAATCTGAAATTCAAGGTTTTAGGAGTTTATGTAGCCAATGCAAAAGCCAACGTCGTACCTTGTTTTGCTGGTTACTGGACTTGTGGTCATGCTAAATTACACTTGCAGGGCGGAATCGAGATCGAAAAAATTTCGACAGCTGGAAATGCAACGGATCGATTAGTCTTTGATCTCTGATGACTAGATAGCTCTCAAGCAGGCGAGTATAGGAGTGATCCAGTATAGGAGTGATCGGGTTGCAAGACTCTACCATGTAGTATACAACGGCACCGCACCTACAGCATGAAACTTGAACACTTTAAAAGAAGAATTGGAATGTTGGACTTGTCTTTGGAAGCTTTCAGACTCTGCCAGACTCGCATTCTCAATTGTGCAATACAACCAGCGTCAGGTGAAATAATATTCGTTAAACTCTCATGGGACTCGATTCTTCAGATATACACCGGCGCTGATAGGCGGTCATTAGATGACGCTGCCTTGTCTTGTGCAAAAACTAATCGTGAGTTCGTATTGGACAACCATTGGACATGTTTATGGGGACAGTAGGTCACGCAATTGTGTATGGCATTACAGAAAACACACCTGTATCAAGTGTTCATAAGAAGAATACCGCCGAGTACAAACAATACACTTCTGTACTGTGTCACTGCGTTCCGCGCACAGAAAATCTTTCTATTGTATATTCTACATGAACGTACACGGGTGTCAGTCAGTCATCCTTTATTTATTCACAATAAAAACTAAGCAGCCACTAGGCTGGTTTACATTAATGCCGTAGGCTTGACCACATCTGGTCTGTGTTTTGACAATATTGCACGTTTGGCCATGGTTGAGGGGTGTAGGGGAGACGCTTTCACGTTTATTGCAGACGAGGTTAATTACAATAATTACAAGTGGTGATTTATCAAGCGAAGAGTAACTGGAAGGTCATGTGCAAGTAGCTGGAAGGTCAAGTGCAAACTACAAGATTTAAAGGTGCATACAATTTCCAAGAGGATGCGCAAAGCGCTAAATTCCGAATGCCCAACATAAACATATTTATTTTTAGCCCTCTTTCAATAGGAGTCAGTTTATAAAACAATGTTTACTATGGCGCTTACCAAGCCGCCAAGTGAGTCCGACAAGCATGAAGCGCTCGCAGACCACAGGTACCCCATCCCGAGAGAAGAAGAGCATTGGCGACATACATGACGAGAGACCGCTATCCCGCCCGTGCATATGTCCTCGCTCTAAAATTAGTACTATTACATAATATATATATTGCATTCTGATTTAAAAAAAAAAATCCCTTCTGTATATAAACCGCACCCCACTTTGCGAGGAGACGTGTGAATAGGCCACTTTCGATAAATAAAATTCTAACTTCAAACGAGGGTCAGGGGAATAAAACAATAGAAAAAGAAATAATTATTTTTTGATGCCGATACGGTATCTTTTGATTCCCTGAGCCTCGGACTCAAGTAAGAATATTAATATATCGAAACTGGTCCATTCGCACCTCGAGATTTTCTCATCCATTACGTAATTACTGACCCAAAATCGGTCAGTAGAATCTGATTGGTTGCCTTTCTCAGTAAGACGTGCAGGAAGACGATTCCATGACAGCGCACGCTCCCCCAAGCAAACAAAAAAACTTGTGAAAACTTCCAATCCAGACAACCGGCGCCACAACTGTTCAAGACGGCGTGCGTTGTCTTGGAAACGTTGTAAAAGATGGCTGTGATGAGATAATGGATAAGATCCCATGGCGAATTCAGACGTTTCCTTTGGCAAAGTGAGGTATGATCGAGGGCGAATGGACGGCTGAAGTTCGGGTTAGGGCATTCCACTTGACATTAGAGCTAGTGTACACACGAACACAAGCGCAATACTTAAATACTTAAATAATTTAGCTCATGGTAGCTTACACTAATGTCTGAGCTGCAGGACTTTAAGGTCTTATAGCCTGCGTAGGTGGCCAGGAGCCCGCATGTTAGTGATGGCGGGCAAGGCGGCGTCCTTAAAGGACTGCAGGCACGGCATATTAGTAATTTTGGAAGATAAGAGGTTCCATGTCCTAATAGTTCTTGGAAAAAGGGAGAAGCTATACGCTGAGACAGATGCTTGGGGTTGGAGGTACTTTGTCTGGTTTGATCTGGTAGGGCGGGTATTTGGTTTTACACATGGGGGAAAATTTATGTTCACAAGATTGTTACGGATTTTATAGAAAAGACACAACTGGGAAAGAAGGCGTCTGTCCTCTAAGGTATGCCAGTTAAGGTGTGACACCATGGCAGATGTGCTGGCCCGCTGCTGGTAGTTGTTTAACACAAAGCGAGCCGTATATTTCTGTATCTGCTCCACCCTGCTGACTGCAGTATCCGTGTGTGGGTTCCAGATAGATGAAGCATATTCAAGGACTGGGCGAACCATGGAGGTATATGCAAGTTCCTTGGCCTCAGGGTCACAAGGCCGAAGGGTTCTTCGGAGGAGTCCAAGTGATTTGTTTGCTTATCGTAAATATCAAGGATATAGCAAGGATATCAAACTCATACATTTCCCTTCTGTGGTGTACACTAGAACGTAAAGCGCAAGAAAATTGACACGCTGCGATCTCGTGCTTTGCGTTTAGTGTAAATAATGCGAATGCATCCTTAAACAAACTAATGTTGATTTTTTGGCTTGCGCTTGCGTCGCCATGATTTACTCTAGCGACCTTCGCTTGGGTTCCTGTGTAAACCCGCCCTTATGGATACCTTTGCTGCAAATGGTTATTTGACATGCGCGAGTAGTCCAATACCAACTATGGTTAATTGCGAAATCCAAAAACTTGATAGAAAACTAGAAAAGCATGGTTATGTTTATGATTGTTTTTGATTATCAATTTTATCTGAGAGAAAACCAAAGTCTACTAAACTGAGCGCGCGACGGGAAGCGACGTCTGGAATGAGAACAAAAACATGAAGGAAGAAGCAAAACTGTAGGAGAAACATTGTACATATTAACAGAGAAAATCTCTTGCAGAACAAAAATAATGTCTAAGTGACTGAAGAAATATTTTTGCTCCGTTTGCGTAAAAGGAGATGATGTTTCTTTTTCTAAAAGTCGAGGGAATTCTTTGGCGTCGTTTGTCTGTTCTTATTGCAAAATTAGATCGTTTATTACATCGAGGAGATCAAAACGACTTTCATGAAAAGTGCTATGCGAGGTCCAATTTGCCGTCATTAGAACTGTAAACAATACCCGCGATTTGAAAGAGCGCGCGCTCGAACATCGCTCGAACATGGAAACATGGAAACGAGCCTTTGTTACATCATCAACGTTACCAATTACTGAAACAAGGAAAACGTGCAAAACGGTTTTGCCAACACCGTACGATTTTCCGTAGTTCTACTAGAAGATAATAGCTACGTTGACGCGTGTTTGATGTTAACTTGTAAAAATATTTCCTGGAATCCGGTTACTGATAAGAAGTGTAGTGGAAAAACAAGTTTGGTGGTCAAGGAAATCACCTCGATTCCACAAGCGCGTAAGTCGCTCGCCACTGAACTCGCTTTGACTTTTTTGAACATGCTCTATAGCGCAAAACATTATTTCAAAATAATAGCTCCGCATCTGCAAATCGTCCTTTTTGTGCCGAGATCAGAAAGCCATTCTAGTGTTGGCAAATCCGTCATTGTCGCCGAGTGTTCTGTTGTATCTGCCACAAAATTAGAGAAGGAAAAAACATTTTGTCTACGGTCTATTTCGCCAAACGTTCTTGAAAAGCTGGCGTTTAAACGTGTAGGGGTGAGTAGCGTGGTTAGTCAAAAAAGCCCGTGAAAAACAAAGTGTGCCAGAAATTGTTATAGTGAAGAGCGTAATGCACGGGTTTTTTTCTTCTGAAACTACTCATTACAATTCGCATTTAATGAACGGACTATACATCCAGATTGAGCCCGAGAGATGAAGCGTCCTAGTCGATTCTGGCGCCATGCGTCACTTCTATGAAAATACCATCCGTACTGAAGCCTCAGTACCGCGACTCTCCAAGCTAGGAACATCAACAGCTGGACGCTTGTTAAAAGACCAAGGAGTACTGCTACTCACTTCTTTGCCCAGTGAACACGTATTTTCAATAACGAAAGTTTCAGTTTTGTTATACACTAGTTGGGATGTCAAAAGTACGGTTTTGTAGTGAACTTGTCTGCGCATGCGCCGTCCTATTGGATTATACATTAGCCAGTTTTCCCGTACTTTGATACAATCACAGTCATTCAATCACCACGCAGGCATCTGCACTAGATACCGAAGTGAATGCGATAACTCATTCAGCTCAATATTCAGCTCTTAAACATGGAGAATTCACAGAATGTCAGCAAGCACTCTCCCACATGGATAAGGCCCATGACTAATTGGGAGTATAAATAGTTTCACGGATGCTTTCATTCCGTTGATTGTTCACTACTCGTACAAGGGGCGTCTATCTGTGGTCTGGTGGCCGGGCGTTCCCTCACCCTTGGGTATGGGCCGCTAATGAGCAATTCAACACTCGGGATAGCGACTGTCAGGGTCGAAATCTCTGGCGTGGGCGTAAGTACCGTACTTAGGTCGCCATACGGCACTTCAGCTCACGGAGCCTGGAGGTATGGTCATGCCTTTTTTTCTTTGTTCACAAAATTAGAGGCGTCTCTAATTCAAACCTTGTTACTGTGTCGCAGGTTTCAGCTGCAGGGCTAGCGATAGGTTTTATTCTTGATAAACAGTATGGGACGTGGAAGCTCTACTTGTACAAACCTGCTTGCTTGTTTGGAAACTCTCATATTTTGACAAAGAAACAAGCACCTCTAGTATTTTAATATTATTAATAATAATAATGGTTTATTAAGTCTGGAGCTGTGTACGTACAGGGTGAGGGTCTGGAGCTGTGTACGTACAGGGTGAGGGTCTGGAGCTGTGTACGTACAGGGTGAGGGTCTGGAGCTGTGTACGTACAGGGTGAGGGTCTGGAGCTGTGTACGTACAGGATGAGGGTCTGGAGCTGTGTACGTACAGGGTGAGGGTATGGAGCTGTGTACGTACAGGGTGAGGGTCTGGAGCTGTGTACGTACAGGGTGAGGGTACAGGGTGAGGGTCTGGAGCTGTGTACGTACAGGGTGAGGGTCTGGAGCTGTGTACGTACATGGTGAGGGTCTGGAGCTGTGTACGTACAGGGTGAGGTCTGGAGCTGTGTACGTACAGGGTGAGGGTCTGGAGCTGTGTACGTACAGGGTGAGGGTATGGAGCTGTGTACGTACAGGGTGAGGGTCTGGAGCTGTGTACAGGGTGAGGGTCTGGAGCTGTGTACGTACAGGGTGAGGGTATGGAGCTGTGTACGTACAGGGTGAGGGTCTGGAGCTGTGTACAGGGCAAGGGTCTGGAGCTGTGTACGTACAGGGTGAGGGTTTGGAGCTGTGTACGTACAGGGTGAGGGTCTGGAGCTGTGTACGTACAGGGTGAGGGTATGGAGCTGTGTACGTACAGGGTGAGGGTCTGGAGCTGTGTACAGGGCAAGGGTCTGGAGCTGTGTACGTACAGGGTGAGGGTCTGGAGCTGTGTACGTACAGGGTGAGGGTCTGGAGCTGTGTACGTACAGGGTGAGGGTCTGGAGCTGTGTACAGGGTGAGGGTCTGGAGCTGTGTACAGGGTGAGGGTCTGGAGCTGTGTACGTACAGGGTGAGGGTATGGAGCTGTGTACGTACAGGGTGAGGGTCTGGAGCTGTGTACAGGGCAAGGGTCTGGAGCTGTGTACGTACAGGGTGAGGGTTTGGAGCTGTGTACGTACAGGGTGAGGGTCTGGAGCTGTGTACGTACAGGTGAGGGTATGGAGCTGTGTACGTACAGGGTGAGGGTCTGGAGCTGTGTACAGGGCAAGGGTCTGGAGCTGTGTACGTACAGGGTGAGGGTCTGGAGCTGTGTACGTACAGGGTGAGGGTCTGGAGCTGTGTACGTACAGGGTGAGGGTCTGGAGCTGTGTACAGACAGGGTGAGGGTCTGGAGCTGTGTACGTACAGGGTGAGGGTCTGGAGCTGTGTACATACAGGGTGAGGGTCTGGAGCTGTGTACAGGGTGAGGGTTTGGAGCTGTGTACGTACAGGGGGAGGGCATGGAGCTGTGTACGTACAGGGTGAGGGTCTGGAGCTGTGTACTTACAGGGTGAGGGTCTGGAGCTGTGTACGTACAGGGTGAGGGTCTGGAGCTGTGTACTTACAGGGTGAGGGTCTGGAGCTGTGTACGTACAGGGTGAGGGTATGGAGCTGTGTACGTACAGGGTGAGGGTATGGAGCTGTGTACGTACAGGGTGAGGGTCTGGAGCTGTGTACGTACAGGGTGAGGGTATAGAGCTGTGTACGTACAGGGTGAGGGTCTGGAGCTGTGGGGGCTAGCGATAGGTTTTATTCTTGATAAACAGTATGGGACGTGGAAGCTCTACTTGTACAAACCTGCTTGCTTGTTTGGAAACTCTCATATTTTGACAAAGAAACAAGCACCTCTAGTATTTTAATATTATTAATAATAATAATGGTTTATTAAGTCTGGAGCTGTGTACGTACAGGGTGAGGGTCTGGAGCTGTGTACGTACAGGGTGAGGGTCTGGAGCTGTGTACGTACAGGGTGAGGGTCTGGAGCTGTGTACGTACAGGGTGAGGGTCTGGAGCTGTGTACGTACAGGGTGAGGGTATGGAGCTGTGTACAGGGTTCGTACGCTCAGAAAAACTGAAAAAATCGAGGAGTTTCAAGGAGCTTTTTTTTGGATATTTTCTAGGAGTTTTCCAAGAAAAATTCTACTGTCTAGTTTGGATAGCATTTTAAGCTTGAAAGTGATTTTCCGGATCATCACATTCTTGGTTTTGCGAATGATGAAATTCGTTTCTATTTTTTTCCAAGGGTTTGTTGGAAATTCCAGGACTTTGAAGGATTTTCCAGAAGAACAATACTCTTGAGCCGTTCCGACTCGTGAAAACTGCCAATTGATAAAACGAAGCAAATTGTAAAACAGTCATACACCATTATCCAAAATGGCTGACTGGCCCTTGATGTCTCGTTCTCATGAAGTTATTCTTTTCTTTTATATTCAATCAAGCTCAAAGACAAAAGCCTAATGAGGCAACAAGGGCCAATGGAACTAGGTAATTTTAGAGCGAAGACATATCTTCATGATTTGGTAGGCTAGTCTATGACGTTCTTTCCCGGTAAGAACGCTAGAGCCAAATTCTGGATCACGAGCGATTAATGGCGGACTGATTTGCATATATTTGCGCTTTACTTCAAGATATGACAAAACGGCTTGCGTAAGTGGTAGTTTATGTGGTCTAGACCAAGATTATGGAATAAAACGGTAAGACAAATATTTCGTACTATATAGTACCACTTTAAAATCGTGGACACCAACTATCTTTAAGTTGTGTTATGAAGCACATTTTCAACATTTAAAGCTAAAAGTATATATTTTAATAAGTGTTTTTGACATTTCTATTCTTGATATGTGCCTTTTGAAATGTCACTTTCCTCCTTGACACAAATATCGATGCCTTTGAGTCTGCGCAAGGAACATGCGCATGAAGAGTTTATGACAGCTCAGTGTATATTTGCAATCGGGGTGCTATATACCACAGGCTCCCCGTGACACCAACTACCCATTCCTGATCTTGGTAGCCATCTTATCATATATACAAGTATAAATTTTCACAAATAAAGACACACTTCATATTTATTCAGCACGTATATTTCGATCACTTATAGTGATCTTCCTCAGATAAGTATTATTTTCTGAAGGTGTCCTTAAGTTCACGTATATAAACTTAGTTGCATATTTGGTGCTCTCTTCTTTAATATCGCGGTAATTGGTGTTATTGAAGAACCTGCATGACACGCAAAACTTGTGCTTTGACCACAGGGCTGGCTCCTATAACAGTTGTGTGTAGCAGGAGTAGGCGTTGATATACCATGTTTTGGTCGTGGCGCCTCTCGTTTGCAATGACAATATTTTGAAGTGTATTTCTGTGCTTCAAGAAGGTTGACTTGTTGCCTAGCGCTGGTCGTACACATTATATTTCAGTAGTGTTGCGACGTTCTCTTCTATGGAAGCGTCCATCCAATGTGCCATGATGAACTTCCAGTCTGTCTAGAGACGTACGCATGAATTTGGTGATGGCCTCGAGAGTAAAGTGGAATTTCTTTTGCGGTTTCGGGCGTGGAGTTGCCAACTCGTTACTAATCTCCTCGAACTCGGGCAGCTGGAAGCGCGGTTTGTAAGCGGGGACCTGAGAATGAAAGTTGTTTCTAAGTGTTTATCCACACCCTGCACATGGAATAATACACGTCCTCAGTTTTCAGATCACGTGGCATTCCCATGAGTATGCTTCCTTTCATTTTCTGCTACTACGGATATACGAATTTGGAAGCGTTCCAAACCCAGAAACATCTGTCAAATGAATGACACGTGATCCGATAAAGGTAAACATTACGCCCACATGATGGTATCAGTGAAGGTGGCAGTGGTAATTATGATAATGTTGTTGACCTGAGACATTAGTTAATGAGTCTTCCCTTTGCATGCTTTCATATGCCGAACCTAATGAAGTGCAGGAAAGCCATGCTGATGCCAGCAGCACATTATGAGGCCAGAAGCAAGAGTCACTTTGTATATAGAACACAAGAGGCATTACCAATCAACATTAACATTTTGTGAATAAGTATTTCCTACTTATAGCTTGGTGATTCTAGAGCTTAACATGTTCACGCCAGCCGTTTACATGTGGCGTTGTGGCTGTGGCATCGCCAGACATCGAACCTGTAATCGCGCAGTGCGAACGGGCCGTATGCCACGTATGATTGGAAAGAGAAACTACAAGATAGTTGGAATCCAATTCAACCAGCAAACTTAGCAGACGTCCATTGTTTTGTGTCGGCAGAATTAGGTAGATTGATTTGTGTTATAATGGACCTCCCCCTCTACGCACCTTGGCACCATGATATTAGGCGAGCACGGTCGCGTGCTGTCGCTCACTTCAGACCTGTCTGCCTTGTCAACGTTGATTATCGGAGCAACTTGTCGCTTCCTCGTGGAACTGCGAACAAACTGCAAAAGCGTTCGACGAAACCTGTAGAATAAAGTAAAAACCCGCGTATAAGAACCTGGATTATAAAAACCTGTTAGGCTAAGATCTTTCATACAAACACCTTGTTTCGCTGTATTCTAAAATAAAATAAGAACCAGTTTTAGACTAAAATTCTAGGTTCTTACTGGGTTTTTTTACAGTAAGACATTAGAGGACCATAATACAGCTAGCAAATGAGCATTCAGTGTTTTCACACCCACCATTGGATGTACCCTAGATGTTGGCCTACCCTCCCTTACCTTTCATTCATGGCCGCATAGACATATGGGAAGTACACCGGTCCTACATGCGCTAGCAGCCAGGGGATGAGAGCTGCCCCCTTACCGCCTTGATCCCCTGCACCGTTACTAGCACCTTTGCTGCCTTCGCCAAATAGGGTGATGACCCCACACACCCAGTACGGCAGCCAGACGAAGAAGAACACCAGCACCTCCACGGAGACGACCTTGGCAGCGGCCAGGTGGTGAGCGCGTGCCCGTATGTACTGAAAGCTGAAACCCTCGGTCTGTAGTCCAGCCGGGTGTTGGGTCGTGAAGAGATAGATTTTGAGAAGATAAAGGAAGGAGACCCCCAGCGGAACAAGGTAACCCACCAGCATTAGTACAATCAGGTAGGAAGTGCTGTGTGTGGAGCGTGCACCCCAGTCAGGTGCACAGGTGGTACCACCAGCTTGAGGAGCAATAGAACCCCATCCTAGGGGTGTGGGGATGAGAAACGCTATCCCAAGGACCCAGCTCGCGAGGAGCACCTTCCAACCTCCAAAAACCACGCCACCGTTATCCGTCAGATGATGTAACTGATCGTGATTGGTCACCAGATCTCGTGCGATAATGTGTTGGTATATCGTCACGCACATGTACGATAACGTCACGATCATCACAAATGACGTCACGCCATGCGTGATTCCTGACACGTAACACAACGCTGTACCAAGGCTCCAGGCGCCAGAGAAACAGGCCGTGAGGCTGAGAGGGAGCTGGGTCACGAGAGCTAGTAAGTTCGCCACACATATATTGAGAAGATAACAGGTGAGCTCTTTAGAGCGATGTTCTTTATGTAGTAGGACAAGAAATGCGACCGCTTGGCCCGCTACCCCAAGAATAAGTAAGATAATAAGACAGACAGCAAAGGCATAGTAGAGGTCAGGGCTTAGTAATGAGGGATCACGTGATGTAACCATGGCTTGGTTCCGTATGCAGTGTATCGACCTGGGAATTAGATAAAGTTTTAATTTTGAGTGTGCATTGTAGCTGTGAAATTTGGGCTTTTTACTAAAATCAATATAATCCTCTATATATTTTTGAGCATTATTTGCGCGAAGCTGCTCAATTTAACAATGACAACAACAATCTTTAACTCATACAGAAATGATATAAAAATTTACAATAAGTATCTAGGAGTAGTGTATAGAAGAATTTAGGGATAAAAAGGGAAAAGGGTCAAAGAGTTAAATGAACCAGTTGGTTTTCTTGTTAACTTCGTGGTTTAAGAGTGACCGGTTCACGTGACCGCTAGTGCAAAAGGCCTATATAAGTGTGCCGTAAGCACGCAATATGAGCTAACATTTATATGAACGAAATTAAATCTCATACTTGAGCTAACATTGTCCAAAATGTGATTTATTTGCAAAATATATCACTTACTAGCTGATGCCCGTGAAAAATTCACGGAGTGTAAGGGGGAAATTTACTAAAAGTGTTCTCTGTTTAAAAAAAACGGGGAAAAATTCACAATGGCCATATGGATGTGGGGAGGGGTTCATGATTTCCCCCTTCCATAAACTGCTGGATTTACATTACTAATAACCTCCCATCAGCATGAGTACCCCGTCCCACCATGCCAAAATAAATGAAGTGAGCCCAAAAGGTTTTTTTTTTGCACTGATCTCCCTGCTTGGTACAAAATCACGCGTGTGTCAGTCTCTCAAATCGGTCAAAGAACCCGTGAAAATCGAAAGCGCAATTTGACTTCGGAATTGTTTGTATGTTTATCATATCTCAGCGAGGGGAGAGAAGAAACAGGTCAAGTAAAAATGGTCAAAGGAATAATAAATTTTTTTAGTTTATATTATTTACATTTTTTCGGCTTTATCCCTCGCTTAAAAAATTGCTTGAATTAGAACTTAGCCCAAAAGTGAATCTTTTCCAACAAAAACATGCCCACTGGAGGGATTTCCTCTTTCTCTTCGGGATTGTGTCCTTCGTTTTGCGATAGAGCCGTCAGGATTTATACTTAGAGAATATTATTCATGACTTTCACGGACTTTGTTTTGTAAATGTGTCATTTCGACTTAGCATGACTTAGGGGCCGACCATTTGACTTCTGAGGGGGGGGGGGATGATTTTGAAAAAAAAATATCCTGCACAGCATTTTTGTCATAATCCTCAGCTAATTTTACGAAATAAATATCCTACAATATCTTAGAGACGTAAAAAAAAATCTTGCAAAAAAAAAGTCATCCACCCCCCCCCCCCCCCCCCCCCCCCCAAAAGTCAAATGGTCGGCCCCTTAGCGCGTGCTCCGAGGGAAGCAATGTAGTGTACGTTTGTTGAAACTTGAATGAAAATTTTTCTCAGCTCAAATCTTTCAAGTTAGAATTATCCCTGCACATTCCTGTATGTAATCTGTAAGAGAACCATTTAGGTTTGAATGTCAATGGTGCTTTCGGCTGCGCGAACCGAGTTCTTTTTTAGTTTCTGTGGGAGAATTCAACATGGCGGCGATGGCGGCTTTGTCCCTCGCTTAAGAAATCGCTTGAATTAGAACTTAGCCCGAGGTGAATCTTTTCCAACAAAAACACGCTCATGGTCCAGACTTCCACCTTCCCTTCGGGCTTGCGAACTTCTTATGGCGGCACAGCTTCAGGGATGAGCGGAGCGAGTGTCGACACGATTTTCCTTACGGTATTAATATATAGATTAAGCATGTTGACTTTTCAAACGGGAAAATTACCTGAAAATGTTGCGCGAAATCAATGCCTAAAGAAGCGTGACTAGTGTTGCGTGCGCCGATAGTATTGTCATCTTCGTAATATGTGGCGCGAAGTTAGTACTGTTAGAAAACTGTCTGGTATAAAATTTACTGTAATAGCAATATGGTATGAAATGGTATAGATATATGCTTTTTTGATGACGTCATCGATTACGTCATACCGCGTGACTATTTCTCCCGATAAAGCGCTCCTGCTCGCTTTTTATACATTATTCATGAGGTTCAGGAGTTGTTCTCTAGACTGCACAGCCATAGCAGCTCAGCATTTGCTATTGAACTATGGATTGAGCTGACTGACTTCGGTTGAACGTCTCCTTTAGTTGTGATGATTTATTAAATGCATCGACTATTTTATTGGGAATGTTTATAACTTATACATATTGTAAAACGATAGCATGACTGAGATTTGATGAAATGTTTCAAAAATGACCAACAAATTCTTAAAAAGATCGAGATAATTGGTACCTAATGTGCCGAATGTGTAAAAAGAAGCTTGTCTCTTAGTCCGGCGGATTAGCGTAATTATTATACATTGTACTCACTATCTCTATTCTGATTGGCTAAAAGCGCGCGCTTTACTTTGGGAATCACGCACTTTGAGGGTCTCCAAGAATCAGCATGCTGATTCTTGAAGAATCAGCTAGCTGATTCTTGATCCTACACGCGCAATGCATAATGGGACTAGAGCACTTGAATGTTTTCCCTATCTAACAAGGCGCTTGTTAGTCCAGTCAATCTATGATTTTCAGTCAAACTAATTGCAAAAGAATTTGTTTCACTGCAGAATGAAGGCTTTGAGGGACCTTAGTAACATACTAAAAATCCCAAAAAATCCCTTCGGTGGAACATCCTGAAATTCAGCAATGAAAATATCAAGCATTTACCACAGGGTACCCGCGTTGAGAAAAAGCAAAACGATGGTGGAAGTATACTTTGACCGTGCCTTTTACGCATTTCTATATGTTTTATGTTTAAACAAAAGTCATTAGCATGGATAATATGTTTTTTCGTTGATTTTTATCATGAAAATTGCTATTTGACATACCACAGGGTACCCATCTTGATAATTCACTATTTCTCTTTGTTGGGTTTTCTTTTGGGTAGGAGACTGTAGAGCTGTTCCGTTAATTAATAAAAGAAAGTAGGGACATATGAATTATGTATTTACAGTCTTACTTGGTTTGTTTTTATGTTAACTCTTTGATAGCATAAATGGATATCACTTCTAACCATTTCGTAAACTTGCATTGCTTTGAGATGTAAATATAAACCTAGCTAGTTTTAAATTCCTCACCATCCTCGAGGACCCTCGAGGTCGGGACTGGCTGTATTCAGGCCGCTCTGGCCTTTGCATTCCCCTTGGGCAGACAAAATGACCCGAACAGATGCTGAGCATTGCTGCCGATCCATGCCAGATGGGCTCGGAGCGGTCCTAACAAGCCGATGGCAACGGGAACCAACATCCAATTGCTTTCGCTTCTCCCTCTGTTGGCAGTATCGATAACTTGGCCCTGATCGCCACATGGGCATGCAGCAAGTTCTCTGGCTACAGTCCAGGGATGCCGTTCACCATAGAAACAGACCACTGATACCTCTTCTCTCAAAATACAGTGTCCAAGGTTACCTCTGTGTGTTCTGGATGGCCCGAAGGTCCAAGTGTAGCATCAAAACACGGCAGACGCCCTGTCTTGTGCCCCACATGCAGTCCTAATCGTCAGGAATTCATCGAAGAACACAGTGCAGGGGCGTAGCCAGGGGGGGGGGGGGGGGGGGGGGGGTTCCAGGGGTTCCGGAACCCCCCCTCTCCCGCAGCGGAACCCCCTCTCCCGCAGCGGAACCCCCCTCGCCTCTGTTCTGGACCGACTTATTACTAAAATTCGGTAAATATTTAATAGACAACAAATAAAAGCTCCAATAAAATGTAGCAAATTTCTTCAAACGCTAGTTTTTTCCCGAGATCAATATTTTTGGCTGGGTTTCCTGTGGCGAGAACGCAAAAAACGTCCGATTTATGTGGAGTTTTTTATTTTTGAATTTTGGAACCCCCCCTCTCATAAGTGCTGGCTACGCCCCTGCAGTGAGTCGGTCCTGGAGTCACTACTAGGAACAGAAGCCCAGGACTGCGACACCGTTTGCAAGTCAAGACGGCCTCCCATTTCTCAACCTATTTATCTGGGGGTTGAGGCAACACTTCTGCACAGTAACCCGTGGACTCGTCATCGAAGCAGCTAGAGATGTTACAAGTCATACGCTAAGGCCATTTTGGGATAATCAAATGTCAAGGACGCCCTAGCTACTCCGTCTGGTGACCACTTATAGAGAATGGTAAACAGATGCCGCACCTGTGCAAAGCTAAAACCAGAGCTGAGGAAACACCTCGTAGCGCTGTCATTGCCAAATCAACCATGGAGTCAGGCCTCTGCGAGTTAGACCAGACCGACTACCTTAACGCCAGTCGACGGAAACTGGTGTAGTCACACGTCAAGCGTGTAATCTTCGCCTTGCACTAAGAACCCCACACACCGTTTCCTCGGACATTGGACACCAGAACGTCAGCCAGGAAATACTGAAAGCGCTATTCTGACGACAACTATGACGCCCTTCACAGAGTTGTGAAGCTACCAACACTCCGACAGGGATACCGAGTGTATGTTAGGGACCAGCATTGGCAAGATAGAGCAGAAGCTTGAAAACCCAAGATCGTACCAGCTATGGCGACTGCGCCAGGCTCTGTGATTGGACGAAACAGGCGAGTGCTTATCCATACCAAAAGAAGACCGACGAGTCAGGCGTCCTACCAAGCCCTCCTTTCCGACCAACACTAAGGATCTCCAAAACCTCCAGCTGCGTCCATCTCCCACCACCAGCGCACATGAAAGGCCTGTGATTAGAAGGTCGGGAAGACTACTAAGGGTGGTTCAGCGCAGGACGCAAGCGCAAGACTAAAGCGCAAGGCAATTGTGTGAATCAAAGCGACGCAAGCGCAAGCCTAAAATCAACATTGATTAGTTCAGTTAGTTGCCGTGCTTGCGTTCACTTGTTTCACACTTTAGACGCAAGCGCAAGGAATTGCAAAGTCTCGATTTAATACCGCTTGTGATTTAGTGTAATCCACCTAAGAGGCATGTATGAGTTTGATATCCTTGCGCTTGAGCTTGCGTCTGCTCTTGCGGTACAGTGAGGACCAGATTTTAAAGCTTACCAATGACCCAGGCAAGATTTCTTGTTAGTATTACATTATATCTGACTGTGACACAATATCGAGTCTGCGAACAAATAACTTTCTAGCCTCGCTGCTCGGTCCACTAAGCAGACAGTTAAGCCCTTGGTCTGAAATTTTCGGCCTTACCGTCCTCGCCCTCGGGTATTCAGTAGTTAAAATATGATTTTCTTAGATTCATGCAACTCACCTATGCCTATGGTTGGTAAATGAATGCTGCGAGAAACAGTAACATGGGCTGGACAAAAGTGGCGCATGGCAGGTGATTCCACTGACTCAACATGGCTCGGCCAGATATGCAGTGATAAAGCGAATTGAAAACTTTCCAAAATAATAGAGAAATGTTATATTTTTCCAATTCAAACCCAAATCTGTAAAGGAAATTGCAAAAAACTTGAGCTTCTTAAATAAATTGACTATTCTCAGTTTTATGAGTGGTGGGTATCCTGTGGTATACAAGAATGGCATTTTACGTATTTTTTCGGTCAGCACGTTTATTTTTCAATTGTATTTAAATACAATCAATCTATTTACAGCTCATGGGCACAAAAACGTGGAAAGAAACGGTTATTTGACTGATTTTTAGTAGTTAGCTGATTTTACTCGACGCGGGTACCCTGTGGTACCAGCTCCATATTTCATCGCTAAATTTCGGCATGTTCCACCGAAGGGATTTTTTGGGATTTTTAGTATGTTGTTTAGGTCCCCTCAAACCTTCATTTAGCATTGAAAGAAATTCTTTTGCAATTAGTTTGACTGAGACCCTAAATTTTTCGTAGATTGACTGGACTATGTGTAAAAGAAATTGCTTGACAGAAAAAAAGTATTTTTACTGAATCAATGTATAATAAAACAATTATTGAATTCGTTTTTTGTGATTTCCAGAATAAACAATGTCTCGCCAATGGAATCAGGCTCGGCCTCACGGCCTCGCCTGATTCCGCCTGTCTCGACATTGTTTATTCTGGAAATCACAAAAACCTCATCCAATAATTGCTTAAAATTGCGCACTTTTGGCTAAAGACACCAAACTTTACATGTCAATAGTTTTCAGTAGTTTATTGAAGATAAGATATGGAGGCACGCTAAATTTTATTCGTAGCGAAAGCTAGAACAGTTTTAATGTGAACCATTGTTTTGCCATTCGCAGCCATCTTTGAATCCTTTGTTATTCATGAGCTGTGCGGCACTTCATGAAATGTTCCATCGTCCGTGTTTTTAGAGTATAGCACGATAATAGGTAGAAAATATAAGGTGAAAATTTCAGAGCAAGCTTCGTTTTACACATTCGACACATGAGGTACCAATTATCTCGATCTTTTTTAGAATTTGTTGGTCATTCTTGAAACATTTCATCAAATCTCAGTCAGGCTATTGTTTTACAATATAAATTATAAACATTCCCAATAAACTGGTCATGACATTAAATAATCACCAAAAACTCTAAGGAAACGTTCAACCGAAGTCAGTCAAACCAATCCATAGTTCAGAATTAGCAAATGTTGAGCTGCTATGGCTGTGTAGTCTAGAGAACAACTTGAAAGTTCGCAAAGCTAAGTTCTAAACCTCATTTGAATAACAAAGCATTCAAAATGGCTGCTATTGAGCTAAACAATAGTTCACTCTAAAACCTCTCTAGCTTTCGCTACGAAAGAATTCTAGGTGCCTCCATATCTACGATTTAAAAATACATTGAAAACTATCACCTGGCAAAAATTTGGAGCTTTAGCCTAAAGTGCGCAATTTCTTTGAATAATTGCTCTAATCCGCCGGATATCTGAAATTTTGGCTAGTTACAGTGCTATACTCTATAAACACGACGATGGAAGATTTCACAAGTGCCGCAAAGATCAAAGATGGCTGCCACTAGCAAAACAATGGTTCACATTAAAACTTCTCTAGTTTTCGCTACGGATAAATTTAGCGTGGCTCCATAGCTTATCTTCACTAAACTACTGAAAACTATTAATATGCACACTTTGGTGCATTTAGCCAAAAGTGCGCAATTTTCTCGCTAATCCGCCGGACAATACAGTTTATTAGACATAGGAAAGTACGTTTTAACCGTTAGAAGATGGAAGTGAGAATTTTTATCCTTCATGGCAAGACCCCTTCGTGGTTTTCGGTTCCACTAAACACAGACAGTCCTTGATTCTTTTGCCTGCAGATTGATCTACATATTTTTAACCCACATAAACTACCGATTCCACCAAGTCGCTCTGTCATATCTTGAAATAAATAATGGTAATTGATCTGAGTTCCTGAGTGGAGTGCAATTTGGTCAGAAATCATACGCGTGATTTCAAAATCGAACGAGCGCGCAGCGCGATTCAGAAATTTTTTTTTGCGCCAAATGAAGGGAAATAACCAGATATTGAAAATGTAGCGCGCTAGAAGTAGATTAACATTCCGCTCGCGCGAGGGCAGAAGTCTTAAATCAGGTCAATTTAGGAATAAATTGACCTGCTGAGGGCCAATCAGATCGCAGAACGCGATGTAATTTAGTTCGACCAGGCCGATTTTGGTATCTTATGGGGCCACTTCGTTCCTTCTGACTAGCATCCCCACCCAGAAAATATGGGAGTATTCCCACGAGAGAAACAATTTTATCCTGTCCGGTCTGGTCAACAAATCAACACGCGCGGAACTAAGAAGAGTGCAAATAATTAATCCGTGAAACAGTTTTACTGAAGTCAGTGGCAGACAAGACTAGTCGAGTAGTCTAACGAAACAAGACAAGAAATAGGACAATGGATTTAGGAATGACTAATGTCGTACCGATTTTGTGTTTGCATTTTGTTATAGTCGAGAGCATAGTTAGAAACTTTAAGTATAAATTTAAAGAACAACAAAGTATAGAAATAGAATTCTTATATTTAAAAAAAACAACAACTTTAAATTGTGAAAAACATCAACATGCCTGCCCAAAAATGTGTAGTTAAAATCTATTGATTCAAGAACACGAAGCAAAACAAGAACAACATTTGCAGTCCCAATAACGTTTTTACCTGTTTTAATAAAGATGGAACTTGGAATCGGTGGCAGGAAACCGTGTTACGGTGGACATTCAACCAGTGAAAGCCTCTACTGAGGTAGGTTTGTAAAGCGAGGCCGGCCTTGATTCAGCTAGTCGCCAAAACATGTTTTTGCCAGTAGGCACAAAGATAGAGTTGACAATTCGCTGTTTCTTCTGAACACTTACTTATCTTTTTCCCAGTTGTGGCACGGCCTTAGTCGTAAGTAACTCACCAACTCTTTTTCAGTTTCTGTTTTTCACACTGAATTAAGCTTAGTTTCTCGCGCTTTCTGCGCCAGTTCGCGTCCGCTCGACTCCGCTATCTCTTTACCTGCCAGATGCGGATTGTGTTGGTGATATTGGCCTCTTTATCAAAATCGCCACAGGGAGAGTTTATAAGCTGCAGGAAATGAACAAGTTATCGCAGGAATCGGGTGGAAATAGAGCGCACAACAAGGCACGTACTAGTTGTGCCACCTTAATATTATAGGCCCATTATAGGCGCTATTTGACGAGTCAGGGATCCCTAGTTTTTATTCAAAATTACATAGGCTTTGGATATTTCACACCTGAATATAACGACACAAGTTCAGTGTAATAAAAGAACAAGAGAGGCGTAGTGATCATATGGTCAAAACAAATATCACAGTACGAAATTCCGCTCAGGCGTCGACAGCGCGACGTTTCGAAGCCATTAGGGAACTCCTGCAATAGCCAAGACGACAAAATGGAACAACAAAATAAGGGCACATAATGGAGCTTGACGCGAGCGCTAGCAATCATACAATGATGTGGTTTTGTTCTGTGGATTTGGAAACGTGACAACATTTACTTTAAGCGTAAAGATGAACCCTGCCCATTTTCCGCATGTACCCAATTACTAACGCACATAACGCAGGTCCTGTTTCACTGTCTTTATGGCGGCTTTCTTATTTGTTCTTTGGTCCAGTGTGCCACAGAGCGTAGTTGGAAATTAAAATAGCGATTAAATACATGCAGTTATTGCTTTCTTGGCAAAAAACAATGAATTCATTGTGAGCCACATTGTTTCATCTCTTGCAGTAGGGCAAGTCATACAAATTGTGTACAAATAACAGACCTTACCTTATCTTACTGGTCTGACTTGGCCAATCCGATAAGATTATGAGAAAAACAACAACATTAAAAAGTACAAAATTCTACGGAAAACCCTTTTGTATCAAATACTTAGGACAAAATTTTGACGAATAAAGGGTGTTTCTTCAGGCAACAAGTGTATCAAGATTCTAATTCTTATTCACGATCAGTCAATATTTATTCATTGAACAAATAACACTGATAGTGGAACACAAGATAACGTTTAACCGTAAGCGTTAAAATGTAATTTATAAACATGAGAATAAAACAGGCCTTCCTGCCCCTAAATACATTCGCATGCTTTACCATGATTAACGAGTCTACCAAAGACAACAAAGACTCCTCGGCAAATCCAGCAACGTCACGCTTGATTATCAGACAGGATTTAAGGATTTATATCAGACGGAGAACATGCACAACATCAAACTACAATTCGAAAATACAGCAGGTGTTGAAACAGATTTACTCAGATTTTAGCGTCACGCACAAGGTGTATTTTAAAATCTAAAAAGTGTAAAAATGGCGAACAAAGATTAGATGGCCACAAGTATTTCACGCCTAATCATTTGTAAAAAGGGTAATCCCAAACCCAACAGTGCTGAGTGGAATCAACTAAGCAATTTGTTTCGCGCCATTAGATACTGTATGTGTGATAGTCGTGTCACTATCACGGGAAGTCTGCGTTATCATGCCCACGCTATCGCGTGAAACACACAATGCGTGCCGACTGTGAGGTTACTCGATTCAAATTCTAATGTGTCTTACTGTTCACTGCTATATCGGGAAAAGTCGATTTTCCTCTAAAACGTCTTCCATGCGAGTTGGGAGAATTCGAGAATTCTTTCTACCTCTACCCCGATCAAATTCTTGGAATCAATCAATAATGGATTTTTTTGGGCTTGTAATATACTTTTACCTTCTAGAAACGTTTTCTGACATTAGTTTAAACCACAGCAAATTATTTTTTAATAGCAGAGCTCCAGCGCAAGCCCAAGCCCCGCGCAAGCGGAGCACCGTACCTAAAAGTAAAATACGTAATATATAGATTTAGGCACGCCTAAAAGCGAAGCTTCCACTCAGTTTTATACCTTTTTTTAAAGTTTCGGCTCATCGATGACGTCACATCACGTGACCATTTCTTTGCGGTCCACTGGTGACCTAAAAAACTTTGCCTAAGTTTGGTTGTCGCGAGTCTTCATGATGACGTCATCGATGACAGTTGGGTATTGATGCTCCGCTTTCGCGAGACTTCGGCCTTCCGCTATAACTATCGAGTTGATTTTGAAACGTCACGGCCATTTTCGCTCATTTTGATCACATCTTTGACGGCGCCAAGGCAATTGATTAGACCGTTGAAAAGATGAATGTATCCAAATTTGGTTGTCCTAGGTGGTTCCCTTGTTACCTGAAACTCTAGTATTGAATAATGAAACCCGGTTTTTTTTTAGTTCCATGCCATCAATTCTTGGTGTTCACCTCCGGAGACACGTGTCATTTTTTGCGAGTTATTTCGAACAAAAAGCCAATATTCTGAAAGGGAACTATAATAATAATAATATCTATATCATCAATAGCTCTGCCACGTTTTAGAACAGCACGCGAAATCCAGGCATGCCAACAACTTCACTAGACAATTAACCAGGTAAAATGAAATCTCTGCTCACAGGGTAAAATTCCATCAAAACTATTTTTAAATAAAATGATTCCTTTGTCACACCCGGCATAAATAATAATAATAACACCAATGCAGTTAGGTTTTAGCGAATTCTGTTGAACTGCCTCAGCCACTTGCATCTCAGGTTATCAGTTTAACTAAAACCGAACTAATTTTAATTGAAGACTAGGCTGTATAAGGACCAATATCCATATACCGTCTTCATACAGAGGCTGGGTGAACCAACACAGCGTTGACTTCATTCAATTGGAACCACAGACCATCAAATAGTACCACAATCCTCTCATTTCACCATGCAGGAGTCCCAATGTTTCCTGAATTACCTCAAGGGGCCTTTTGATTCATTTGTTCTCCTTTGTCGTACCGCCTTTTACCGTCCAGGTATCGCATAGCCTCTGAAACAGAAACAAGTGGCATGCATGTTAGTGTGGTATCCCTGGACGTAGCGACGTGCATTTTCGCTCGACTAAATCTCGCCTGCGATTGGTCGACCACCAATCAGAGCCGAGCTTTACGATTCAAAAAGGCACCCCAATTCTTACAGATCACGACCGCAGCCGACTTGTCACTCTGAGATTGACTTTATGATATAGCTTCGACTTTTAAAGCCAGAACCAGCCAGACTGATATCAGATAAGAACTCATAACGTTGGACTAACAGAGAATGATGACAATGATCGCCGTTGATAAATAATCGGGGTTATTGTTCACTATCTAACCTCATGCTGCAAACACAAACATCCGTCAAAAATCGTATGCTCCATCATCTTCAATTCGAGGATAAATAGGAGCGGTAGATAACAGTTCAGATAACGCTGCATCGCAATCGATTGTTAAGCCCTTTAGACGAATTAAATTAGCCAATAAAGTTAGTCTTATCCAATGTGACGTAAAAACCAAGCCATATTCATGGAAGAATATCTTAAAGGAAAAGGTAATCTGTCAAGTATTCTATTAAATACGTTTTCTCGTCAATTGTTTGTTAACAAATACCTGCGTAGGATCATGGAGCGACCATTCGGACCTCGTTTTCACTTTCGAATGTGTAGTAGAAAACATTAGTTGTCTCGCGCTGATGAACACAAACAATAAAAGAAAACAAAATGAAGAAAAAGACAATAACTATTGATCAACAGGAAAAGTGAATAATCATGTTACGGATGAGAAAAAAGAAATTCTCCACATTTTCAGTTACAACCAGATGAAATTTCTTATTTATGATCAAGAGATCCACATGAAGGATGTCGATTCCTTTAAAGGCCTTGTAACGAGATCTTTAATGACCCCGAACGAGATCTTTAATGGCCTTGTAACGAGATACTTAATGGCCTTGTAAGGAGATCTGTAATGGCCTTGTAACGAGATCTGTAATGACCATGTAACGAGATCTGTAATGACCATGTAACGAGATCTGTAATGACCATGTAACGACGAGATCTGTAATTGCCTTGTAACGAGATATGTAATGGCCTTGTAACGAGATCTGTAATGGCCTTGTAACGAGATCTGTAATGACCTTGTAACGAGAACTGTAATGGCCTTGTAACAAGATCTGTAATGGCCTCGTAACGAGATCTGTAATGTCCTGTAACGAGATCTGTAATGGCCTTGTAACGAGATCTTTAATGGCCTGGTAACGAGAACTGCAATGACCATGTAACGAGAACTGTAATGGCCTTGTAACGAGATTTGTAATGGCCTTGTAACGAGATCTGTAATGGCCTTGTAACGAGATCTTTAGAGGCCTTGTAACGAGATCTTTAATGACCTTGTAACGAGATCTGTAATGGCCTGGTAACGAGAACTGCAATGACCATGTGACGAGATCTGTAATGGCCTTGTAACGAGATCTGTAATGGCCTTGTAACGAGACATTTAAAGGCCTTGTAACGAGATCTTTAATGGACGAGATCTGTAATGGCCATGTTACGAGATCTGTAATGCCCTGTAACGAGATCTTTAATGGCCTTGTAACGAGAACTGTAATGACCTTATAGCGAGATCTGTAATGACCATGTAACGAGGTCTGTCTTGGCCTTGTAACGAGATCTGTAATGGCCTTGTAACGAGATCTGTAATGGCCATGTAACGAGATCTGTAATGGCCTTGTAACGAGATCTGTAATGGCCTTGTAACGAGATCTGTAACGGCCTTGTGACGAGATCTGTAATGTCCTGTAGCGAGATCTGTAATGGCCTTGTAACGAGATCTTTAAAGGCCTTCTAAGGAGATCTTTAGTGGACTTATAACGAGATCTGTAATGGCCTTGTGATGAGATCTGTAATGGCCTTGTAATGGACTTATAACGAGATCTGTAATGGCCTTGTGACGAGATCTGTAATGGCCTTGTAACGAGATTTGTAATGACCTTGCCATGAGATCTTTAATGGACATGTCCACACCACAGTGGATCAATAAAAGAGAAAAGCCTGGAAGATCCGCTCCCTGGGGTAGTTCCACCAAATCTAGAATTTCACTCATCACTCTTTACTCGAGAGTTCAAAATGTAGGATCTCTTTAAAAATTTCAGTCCCCAAAAAGATCACAGCAGTCAAAATTCAACGAGATCTGAAGAAAATCAGCGAAGTTACGAAAGTAACGATTTGACTCTTTGATGCATATCAAATGTCGGATTTCAGTGACGTCAAGTTGTTTGCTTGAAAGGAAAAGGTGTATTTTCCACGGGAATCTTCGATAGAAAATTAGCTTTGTGGTACAAAATATTTAGTACCCGAGATACACCGCGCGCTTATGACACGTCACTAATCACAGACGGCCCGAAGTGCAGAATTTAAATGCATCTTTTTGCCTGCTTATTAGAGCATCTCTCCAAAAAATAAGTCAAACTGTAACATGTCTTAGTTCTCCGGTTCTAGAAATCGCAGTTAGCACCAGTTTTAGCATTATTTTGGTAGACTTTGGTAGACGTATATGCAGCTAAATTCTGTACATAAGCACTAGAAATAATGATCTTCATCACTACCCCATTCATATTGCCAGAGAGGTAGAAAGGAAAATGGTATGATATTTTGTGCTGGCCAGTTTCTAGCCCTTATGGTTATTTTGGGTAGCTCGTACTCCTAGAACAAAATATTTGCTATCTTGTTTAATAATTTATTTTATTATATGGCAACGATAGTACGCGCGCTCTGATTGGCTGTTACGAGGTCAGTAAATCCCGGCGTGACCTCTCAGAAATCCCGTAATGACCTCGCAGTTCACGACTCGCAAAATTCGAATTTCCTTCAAATAAAATTCAAAAAAAAACTTTCAGCGAAATTCACAACAAAGAATACTTGACACAGTATTTGTCTCTTGTAATACAAATCTTAAACATGTGACAAGAGGAAAATAAAGGCCTGAATATCAAAAATGACCTGTTTACAAAAGGCAGAGTCAAAAAGTTGCTCTAAGCTATGAATTTGGGTCTCTATCCGGAGAAAATGAAAACTAGAGGGAGCCAAAAAGCAGCAAAAAGTAAAAGCTACATATAATGTCAAAATTATTAGGAATTCAAGAAACTTGGAAGCTAAAAATAATAACAGAAAGCGAGTTCAAACTTTGTGCTTACCGATAACTGAATTCGTTGATTTCTTTCTCCATCTCGTTGAGTAGAATTCATTTTTACTTGACATCCGCTTTTGCACAAAACCCATTCCTCAATATACAGTCGGCTAAATAACCATTGCAATTTTCTGTTATTATCAATGCTATTGAATCCAGTTCTGGCTCCCTGTAGCTCCCTGTTTTAATAGTGTAGATCTGAAAATGCGTTCCGAAGAACACGTTTTGCAGCTTTCCAGCTTTTGCGAAACTAAAGGTGTTTTTCTTGAAAGCGTTACAAGCTCAAATTTAAGTTTAAAATTGTTCAAGTGAAGCATGTTCGCGAAAATATCTGTAAAAGAATCGATTCCGAAGTATTTTGACATCCATACCAGTAGAGATTGATCACTTTTGAGCAAATGTGGCATGGTTTTCAAACACGGGTTTCTTATTCTTGTCGAGCGAGTCGACGCGGGCGCGTGCTTTTTGAGTTACTTCGGCGGGAAAATGTACGAGGCGACTTCCGGTTCGTAAAAAGTTTGAGAAAAGTGCCATATAATAAACAACTTACTAACCTCTGCCGTTCGGTCATTACGCCGAAGACGGCTCGGTTGATACACCAAAGCTTCGGTTTGATATTTCCCGTAATGACCTCACCATCGGTTAGTAAGTAGTAAATATTGGAAACTATATATATAATGTAAAATCCTCTCTGCCTAAAAAAAATATTGTGTTAATAACGGAAAAGAAAGTCATTATCTAAAAAAGAATTAGTACAAAAAAAATTGTATGGGAGAGAATGGAGTACAAATAAAGGTCATTGTTGTTGTTGTTGCTAAAAACCTTGAGCAATTTTTCTCAATTTCTGTTGGATTGAAGTTCACGACATTTACAAAGTCCAATCCGTACGTTTATTCATTTGAACTCTGTTAGCCATGCTTCCCTAATCCACGGTCAGCTGGTTTTACTTGGCTGTATCTTTCATGCAAATTTGTCTCTTTCAACATTCAAGCATACACCAAATCATCGAGATGGAGAGCATTTTGCCCTCGGAACTAACCAGTTGTTATACTTTTGAGGTACTTTTTAAGGTTGTTTGACAGATTTTATTTCCGTGGCCGAACACAATAAAAACTTCACTTGAGTAGGCGTACGGATGGGGCTTTGCAAATGTCGTAAACGTCTGATCCAACAAAAATTGAGAAAAACTGCTCGACAGGTTTTCTACATGTATATACGAAGTCTGCCAAAATAATGCTAAGACATTAGTGCTAGTGGCTTTACTTATGACTGATAAGAGAAAACCCTTCTCACCTTTCCCGTGGCAGGTTCAATCACATCTGCAACAGTCTGAAAATAGAATAAAGTGGAATAAGTGCACGCAAAGTCAGTCATTTACGCGCTGTTTCTCATTTCGCAAACAAGACAAGAGACAGAGCTTGAAAGTTATGATCGTTATCGTGTATGTCGAATTTGGGGCATTTGCTTTTCTCTTGAACTTTTGGTGTTCACTCTCGGCTTAGATTCGCAAGTCTTTGTTTGTTTGCTTGCAGAATTTCTTTTTTTTGTTGTTGTTGTTGTTTTGTTCGAGAAGCAAAAAGAAGTTACGCGAATACAAACTCGAAGACATCTTCGCCGCAAAAGAAAACGCTTTGTCTGTTTCCGTATCATATTGACTACAGGAATGTCAATAAAATGAGCAGCAAACAAGTAGCAAATGTGAATATATATACCATTATCTGGAAGAGCCTTGTGGGTGGTTCCGGAGTGTACACTACCTGGAAATTAAACAATTTTAGGGAAAGTTCATTATTATGGTTCATGCCCCCGAGGTGGGACCCGGCGGCACGAAGTCTTGCCCTCCCCCCCCTAAAGCTTCCCCTATATTTTCAGTGCTCCACCCCTCTCAATTGACAAATGCCCCTTTTGTTTCTAGTATTCCCATCCATAAAAGGAACTGACAACATAAATTCGGTAAACATCTCGAAGATGCAGCTAAATCCACGAATGCCGTAGAAGCAAAATCTGGCTTATTGGTCTTATTCCTAGCATGAAAAAATGAAATCAAAGAGAGTGGATGACTGGTTAATATGTTAAACACGGAAAATAGTCAAGCAGGATATGGTCTTTTACAGCGCGCGAATATCTCAGAAAAAAATTTCCGAGTGTCTAGAAGGGAAAATAGTCATTGTATTAGAAAATAGTGGAAACGATTACGAAAAAATGCTGGAAAAATCCTAGCACGTTTGCATTGCGTAAATAAAACGCAAAGACGTATTATAAAAATCCCCCCCCCCCCACGATATCGTCACGCCCCCCTTTGGGATAATAAATGAACGTTCCCTTAATAGATATACTCAGGCGCGGATCCAGGGGGGTTCATCGGGTGCAAATGAACCCCCCTCTCCCAACGAACCGATTTTTTGGGATCCGTTCGCTAAAGACCTTTTGTCATTTCGGAGTGGTTCTTTTCATTAAAATGTATACCATACTAAATTCATGATGTAGTAACCACGATTTCGCCTCGTAAGAGGGCCACGGACAACAGAGAAGGATTGGTATACCTCTAACTTTGGCGTGGTGTCATGAGCAAAAATGCCCCCCCCCCCCCCCCCCCCTCTTAAAATCCTGGATCCGCCACTGATACTACTTTCTAAATCGGTTAAGTGACTATCGGCTTCGAAAAATCTCTGAACATTGTGCGCACGTGATCAGATTCCTTTGGCCACAATCGTGTTCAACGCTCAACCGTTTCCCTCATTTCTGTTCGAAATGTAGACTGCTCCCAGTCCCTTGTTTGGCGAACGTCCGTAAATACAATATATTTACAAAATACACCCGCGTTTATTTACCTACGCGCTTTGTTTGGTAGTCGAATTTCTGGACACCCAAACAAGGCGCGTAGGTGAATAAAACACGCGTGGCAAAGACGACTTCTCTCTTGTATTTACAGACGATCGCCAAATAAGGACTGCAAGCAGCCTTTTCGAAATGAAAGATCTAATTTATCCTTCATAAAGATTTCTAACTCATTAGAAGGTCTAGAAAAACATCGGGGGGAGAGACTGCTTTTGAATACAATACCGAGGAAGTAAAACAAATAATTGATTTTGGTAAAGGAATTTGAACACGTGAGTTGACTTTTCATACAGACGGCGCGTGCTTTCTTGAAGCCAAAAATCACTCTACCTGTTTTGGTAGAAAGGTGTCAAAAACACTCAGTCAGTGAATGTTGTGGACAAAGCCTTGTGTTCTTGGAAAGAGATTGTCTTCCAAGATAATACAGTGCAACCCACAATCTATGCAGCTCTCGCAACAAAGTGAGGCAAAAAGAGACACTTATTGTACGCGCATTTATCACTGAAACATTCAGCGTTGATTCACTGATGTTTGACTTACATCGGCCCTGACCATAGTGATATACCTGCGAGGTAAACTCGATAAGAGAGCCGATCTCAACACCTCGACGAAACCAGATATCATCCATGGCCTTGAATGTCGGTTTGCCTCTGCTGAAATATACAACATGATACTTGAATACAGGGACGTAGCCAGGAATTTTGGTGGGGGGGGGGGGCTATAGTGAAAACATGGACGAAAATTTTCAAATTTCCTCCAGCAAATACAGTAAATGTATAGGAAAACTCCCGAGAAAGGGGGGGGGGGGGGGGGGGGGGTGGCCCCTCCTGGCTACGCCACTGGAATACATCATGGTAGTTGCACACAAAACATGATAGTTGTACCAACATGATAGTTGCACACAACATGATACTTGTACACAAGATGGTAGTTGTACACAAGATGATAGTTGTAAACAATATGATAGTTGCACAGAAGATAGTAGTTGTACACAAGATGATAGTTGTACACAAGATGGTAGTTGCAAACATACACAACATGATAGTTGCACACAAGATGATAGTTGTACATACGATGATAGTTGTACATAAGATGATAGTTGTACATAAGATGATAGTTGTACACAACATGGTGATAATGTTATTTTATTATCTTTATTGCAGGTAAGCCTGAATTACAAGGGTAGTCAGTGAGCAATAATTACAATAAATTCTTGATAACGATATGTTACACATCATGTTGGTAGTTGCACACAACATGATAGTTGTATGATAATTACATAAAGTTGAAGAGTAACCGAAGAACGCTATTGCACTTACCAAAATACGCAGGCACTAGCCCAAGCCAAGCCAAACGCTTTCCGTAGAAGGTAACCGCCGAACACTTTGTTGTGCGAATTTCGTTGCTGTATGAAGAATAGTTAACATTCTTTCAAATGACTTTATATTTTCCCAGAGCTCCCAGAGACAGTATGGAAAACGTTGGCGCCATAAGACAAACGGAAACTAGTTACAATCGCGTAATAAGACACCCTCGTACTGCAGCCCCAAGAGAGGACGAGTTAAATATAGAGCAGTTACGATAAGGAGAAATTATAGAACATTACCAGCGAGAACGCGCACTACAGGATCAGCAGAATTACCTGAGGGTTGCAAATAGAGAGAGAGTTGAGCTCTGTATCGACCATCATTAATATACTGTCATCTGAGGGTTGAGTTGGCGTCTTCATTCCCGTGTCGCTGGATACAGAAATTAAAAAGCCCAACATTGGCACAACAAAGCCTAAAAGTCATGACCTGTTCTAAGGGGTTCTATACTGGGCCTAAAATAAGAGGATAAAAACTCGTGTGCGTGAGAGAAAAAATGAAACCAGTCAGAACCCTTTCGGTCAGAGCCCGTTACTCATGGGAACTCTCTACTGAGGGGATAATAATCTATTATAATATCAGAAAAGTGAGCACGGTAAACTCGTTGGACGTCCATAAAACAGGGTCGGATACAAAGGATAGAAGTACTGGAAACCCCGGACTTACAACAAAGACGCGTTCAACATGAGGTCATGTATAATTTGACTTTCTTGGGCTGTTGGTGCCATCTTGGTCAGGGACGTACTCCACCTGTCTAGAGTGAGCTGGTGGTTTTCTGAAAAGATGAATCAGCCATCAGTGGTAGTCAGACTTAGTTGAGGGGAGAGCCGAGGCAAGGAATTCATGTTACCTTGTCCTTTCTTGAAAAGCTGTTGTTCTTGCTCAGATTGTAAAGCAAGTGGATTAACCATGGCCGCCCTACAAACAACAAACGATAAAGTGTAATACATAGCTCAGGATCAGGTGAGAGATCAAGGAAACGTGTTGACCAATCAGAATCCATTCTCAAGATCCTGAGAATCACGCAATTCCTGGGCACGTTTTTGGAAGTCGGCGTTTAGTATTCTTTTTTTCTCCCGCAACGAGTGTTAGAGTGTACGGAGAAAAGTCGGCCGAAAACGCAGGCGGGTTAGTCAGGCGGGTTAGTCACAATGCAGTGAAAAAAGTATACCTTGCGTTGTGCACATCCCGCGACACCATCAGAAACCGGGCATCCAGAAGGTGACAGAAACCGGTCTCACGAAACTGGAAAGGGATAAACCAAAGGGTATAAATAATTATTAGTATCATATTGGTTTTTTACTTTTCAAAAGCTTTAAATGACATATAATACATGTACCGATAGCTACAAGGACACAAAATGGCAAACATTTCGGCAAAAAACTTAAACCTGTCGCCATACATTAAGGTTGGTTTACGCTACGACAAAACGACAAAACGACTCGTTCAATTCTTACGTTATGGTTGGCCGATCAACTATGTCAATCATTTTCCCGCGCTCAACAATGCTGATTATTTGGATCATTACGTACATACAGAGCTTAATTACACATCTATTTGTGGACCTTTTACAAGTAATCCTTTCAGTGCTGGTTGTTCGGTGACACCGCTCTTATGCGTCCCTAAGAGAGACTGGGATGACTTTCGGGTTGTCCACGATTTAAGCTTCCCTGAACGCTCGTCAGTCAACGATGGTGTTCCAAGGACACTTTCTTGGATAACCCTTACAAGTCGCGCCTGCCCGGAATAGATCGACTAGTGCCACTTTAACATTAAAATGGATCAACACAGTATCAAGAGGATACAGTGTCGATAACAGTCATTCTTGTTTCTTTCAATTCAAAGCTATCCTTTTCATGTTAATTCAAAATTAACGGAATCTTGAAATAAGGAGGTTACCACTAAGGTGCGAGTTATCCGAATGGAAAATGACTTTGAGGGAAACAGGAAATTCGAGTTACCGAGAGTTCGAGTTACTAGGGGTAAAATTGTAGTAAATATGTTACGCAAATCCAAGGGACACAGATTTCAGTTCGAGTTGTACGAGTTGGTTCGAGTTGGCCTGGTTTCAAGTTATCGGGAGTCAACTCTATTGAAATTTTGATTTCTGAGTACACTGTTGCTCACCCGGAGATCTACTCTGAATACTCAAAAATCTAGCCATTAAATTGCAGAATGCATTCTTGGAATGTATGAAATCAACAACGCAATGCTGGATCCAATATTTAACTCTATGGGGTATGCTCCATGTCTTTCGACTGCAAACGACAAAACTTGGTTGCAGTGCTTATGTCATTATATGGGTTGTGTTACACAAACCCTTGTTGATTTTGTGACAATCTAGAGCTACCACCTCGAAAGCATTTCACTAATATCCTCCTACCTGGCCCAATTTCATTGTCACTTCCATGGAACTTTTCCCAGCCCAGGTGACATGACCTAGAAGAAGGTAAAATACTTTTCTCGAAATCTGGGATGCTTTCATTTTGTTCACCCTATATAGGTACCACCCTGTACAAGTCTCATCCCATACAGGTCCCACCCTGCACAGCTCCAACACAGCTCCAATCCTGTACAGCTCCCACCCTGTACAGGTCTCATCCCATACAGGTCCCATTCTGTACACATCCAACACTAAACAGGTCTCATCCCATACAGGTCCCACCCTGCACAGCTCCAACACAGCTCCAATCCTATACAGCTCCCACCCTGTACAGGTTTCATCCCATACAGGTCCCATTCTGTACACATCCAACACTAAACAGGTCTCATCCCATACAGGTCCCACCCTGCACAGCTCCAACACAGCTCCAATCCTATACAGCTCCCACCCTGTACAGGTCTCATCCCATACAGGTCCCATTCTGTACACATCCAACACTAAACAGGTCTCATCCCATACAGGTCCCACCCTGCACAGCTCCAACACAGCTCCAATCCTATACAGCTCCCACCCTGTACAGGTCTCATCCCATACAGGTCCCATTCTGTACACATCCAACACTAAACAGGTCTCATCCCATACAGGTCCCACCCTGCACAGCTCCAACACAGCTCCAATCCTATACAGCTCCCACCCTGTACAGGTCTCATCCCATACAGGTCCCATTCTGTACAGATCCAACACTAAACAGGTCTCATCCCATACAGGTCCCACTCTGTCAGGTCTTACTCTGTACAGGTCCCGCCCGTAACAGGTCCAACCCTATAGAGGGCCCATCCTGTACATCCTACCCCAAGGGGGTACTCGGTTATAAAAATGACGGTTATAAAAATACCTGAGGCTTAAATTTTATACCCCACCCAAAATACCTGCTCCCAAAATTTGATACCCAAAAAATACCCAACTTTTTTAGCCTAAAAAGGCTATTTAATACCAGCATACACATGATGCCGAGCTGCTGGAATGTTATAAACAAGTTCTTCAGCTTAAGGCAGTATCTTGATGATCAACTAGCCTGTCAGAAGTTTCAACCCCAAAAAATACCCGCAGATTTTTCAACCCCCCCAAAAATACCTGGTAGAATTTTCAACCCAAAAAAATACATTTACTACAAATTTCATACTCAAAAAAAGACGGGGGTCGGACCCTACAGGATCTACAGGTCCCACACAAGCTTGCACGTGATGTCCATGCACACACCTTCCATCTTGATGTCCTCATTTGGCAAAATTGCTTGCTCGTGAAGATCTAAGCAAAACAAGTCAAAGTAGTTAAGTACTAAAAATTGTTAATCAACGCAACGTCCAGATTCTGGACATGAAACACGATCCTTTTAATGGGTTTGTGTCAGGCCCTCTCTCCTTTCCCTTAGTGGGATATTCAGTCTTCCTAAACCACGGATGTACAAATGTAATTGGTACACGTCTCCTCCTACACCCTGTGTCTTCTTGATGTAGAATAGACATTGTTTTAGCGATTTCTTTGTGCAGGAGCGTAGCGACAGAGCGCGAAAGTAGTAATATCTAGGCAGAAATTACCCGGAAATTACGCGATTGGGATCCAGGATTGGGATTTTGTCATCGAGCGCTGTGATTGGTGCTTTCAGACAATGACATCACACCTGTGGATGTGCTCCCGAAAGCAACAGCAGACAAAAGAAGAGGTTGCTGATTGGTCAAAGGGGAATCATGTGATTGGGATTCCGAAGACTCTGAATGAACGACTAAAAGGAACGAAAATAAACCGATTTTTCCACACATTTTGGATGTGCGCGGCGCACAACTCAGTACGTGCCGAACTTTTCACTTGACTTAGTTTTTTACTGATTATTTATGCTAATTCAGATCTTACTACATTGGACTCGATCCGACTCGATCCTTATCACAGTCAGACAAAATCTGCTCAATGCGCAAGTAGTAATATCTAAAGATACATTATTCGGATAATCCGACGTTTCGTTTTGATCATTCAGCCAATCTCATCGTGCGAAATGATTGGCCACCAATCAGAATGGTTAGACACGATACAACGGGTAGCATACCTATTCTGTCAACTAGAGCTGTGACCACAGTGTGAGGGGAAATACCCTGCATGTTCCTTCTTCCTCCATGAATGTGGAGATAAGCTATCCAACCTAAAGTAAATTAAATTTGTCAGGCGAATTATGTAGAGGTTTAGCGACCTTCAAGGATAACTCATAAATGGCGCGCGAGCGAAGCACCATACATTAGGAAAAGTGGTATCAGACAACCGTCAAGTCGCTTTTGAGTGGTTTGAGACATTTTTGGCATTTTGAGTGACGTAATCAGTGGAATGAAATCCGGGTACGACAAGGATGCCTTATTAGTCCACTTCTTTTTCTAGTGGCATTGGACTGGGTAACAAGGAAAGTATATGGAGAGAACAGACCGGGATTCAGTTTTCCATGCTGACGAAACTTGAAGATCTTGAATTTGCGGACGACATTGTAGTACTAAGCCAGAAGATCGCCCATGCACGCGAGAAGTTTGAAGCATTACAAGACGAAAGTGGGATTGAAAGTCAATAGGACCAAAACCAAAGAAATGGGGATAGGCACCCCTAGCAACGCAGGTAACATTTTGTGCAATGACCAATTACTAGATCGTGTAGAAAGCTTTACCTACTTGGGTAGCATCGTCAACACTACAGGAGGCTCTGATGTATAGTCAAGGTACTCGAATATGAAATCCGTTCTCCTGTATGGTTCAGAAACGTGGCGGCTAACCTCTAACATCATCAAGAAGTTACAGACATTTGTCATCGCAGACTCCGATACATACTTGGAATATTCTGGCCAAATAAAATTACCAACGGGGATCTGTGGCAGTGCACTGAGCAAGAAAGTATCGATGTTGTCATCAGGAGAAGAAAGTGGCGATGGATTGGCCACACCTTAAGGAAACCGATGTCTAACACCACCCGACGGTCGGCCCTTGACTGGAACCCGCAAGGGAAAAGGAAAAGGAGTCGGCCGAAGAAATCTTGGAGAAGGACAGTGACGAAGGAACATCAGAGGATTGGGATGTCTTGGGATCAACTAAAGAGGACGGCGAAGCTGGAGGAAGCTTGTGGAGGCCCTATGCTCCGGTAGGAGTGAAGAGGGTTAAGTAAGTAATCAGTAACGTCATATCAGTGACTTTGGCATGAGATACCCATCAACCTAAGGACAATTTTTGCCAAGTTTGGTCGCTATTGGAGCTTTCTTTCGGGAGATATGATTTTTTCTTTTTCATTCCTGAACCTATAGTGTAATGCCGTGTGTGTGTGCGTCCGTCCGTCACAGGTATCCCAATTTTAGGCGGGAAAATAGTTGCGAACGTGCCACCCGATTTCTCTGAAAGGCAAAATGTTCAGACGCCTAAACTTTGCTTAGGGTTACTTATCTATGTGATAAGGAGATTGCGATGACAGGGTCACCTGATGTGACGTCACCGATGACGTCATCATTTAAACACGAGGTCCCGGGAACGAGAACAATCAGTTATCAATCAGCTGTCAAAGAGTCAACATCTCACTTAATCTCTGTGTACCGCGAAATTCAAAATTTAGAATTCAAAACGCATGCAAAAGTACAAATAAATAATTTCCTAGCTTTTTAAACTTATATGGCTTTTCATTTATTGAAAAAGGATTTTATTCGAACCTATTTTTTGATTTTTTATTCTCAACGGAGAGCGAGACTAATTAGTATTCAAAAGAGCGAATAATATCCTGAGCTGCGAGCAAAAGCGTTTTTACCCGAATCAAATCAGGTTCGAATAAAATTCTTTTGCAAGAAATGAAAAGGAATACAATCATTTAAATAGGAAGGAAATCATTTGTTGGCGTTTTTGCTCGCATTTTGAATTCTAAATTTTGAATTTCGCAGTACAGAGAGACGAAGTGAGATGTTCACTCTTTGACAGCTGATTAATATCTGATTGTTCTCGAGCCCGGGGGTGGGAGGAGTTATCCTTTTTATACCGGAACCTCGTGTTTAAGGAAGGTAAGGTGGTTTAGACAACCAACCTTTGACAAAGTTGTCTTGGTGACAAAGTAGGTGCACTTACATGGTATAGTGATGTGACGTCATCGATGACGTCATCCTTTAAGGGCTTTCGTGTAAATAAAGAAAAATAAATCTCTAAGAAAGGAAAGAGGTGGTAAGACAACCAAACTTCGACAAAGTTGTCTTGGTTCTAATGTGGGTGCACTTACATCGTCAAGTGATGTGACGTCATCATTTAATAGCAAAGTTAAATTCCTAAAAAGGGCCTTTGTGACTACAAAGGAAAATCTAAGGCATAAGAGTGCAAAGACAACAAAACTTAGACAAAATTCAGAAAATTGTGTAGATGCAGAGGGAATGCGACGGGTATGGTCACCTGCTGTGACGTCATTAAAATTCTTATCTCAGGAAGGAAAGTTGGTAAGATAAACTAAACTTTGACAAAGGAACAACATGGTCACGTAATCTGACGTCATCAATGACTGACGTCATCAAGTCTTATTGGGAGCTCCGCTTTCAGGCATCGCCTAAATCTATATATTATACCCAAAATCTGGGTCTGGGTAGTCTTCAGTGCGCATGCATTTGTCCTTGAGCCATAGTCTGCCACAAAACTACCCAATATATCAAAACAAATGTTTACATTTTACATTCGTAGTTACAAGACCCGCCAATATATAGATTTAGCCACTGGCTAAAAGCGGAGCTCCGGTTACATATTTTTCTGTTAACGAGGCAAAAAGGTTGCCATTGTACATAGGCGTAGTCTTGCACCGTCATACCACTCAACTAAGCACTTGCACCCCTTGCCACTTCCACCACACAAGTCTGGTTGTCTGAGGTTTATCCCTTCCTGAGATATGCTCTTTTTCTCTTGTGATGACGTCATCGATGGCGTAATACCACGTGACCATGCAGTTGCACCCCCCTTGCCACATAGATAACTTCACCCAAGTTTGGCTGTCTGAAGTTCATCCCTTCCCGAGATATGTTCTTTTTCTCCTGTGATGACGTCATCGATGACGTCAAACCACGTGACCGTGCAGTTGCACCCCCCTTGCCACTTAGATAACTTCACCCAAGTTTGGTTGTCTGAGGTTTATCCCTTCCTGAGATACATTCTTTTTTCTCCTATGATGACGTCATCGATGACGTCATACACGTGACCATACAGTTGCACCCCCTTGCCACTAACACAACTTAACCCAAATTTGGTTGTCTGAGGTTTATCCCTTCCTGAGATATGTTGTTCTTCTCCTATGATGACGTCATCGATGACGTCATACCACGTGACCATACAGCTGCACCCCCTTGCCACTTAGATAACTTCACCCAAGTTTGGTTGTCTGAGGTTCATCCCTTCCAGAGATATATTATTTTTCTATTTGATGACGTCATCGATGACGTCACGTCACGTGATCATGTTACAGCACCCCCCAGGTAGCACAGAGAAAATATCCCAAGTTTGGTTGTCTTAGCATGTTCCCTTGAAGAGGGAGAATTTTTTCTTAGTATACCACAGGGCTCCCATGAGTTTCCGCGTACGGCGGACGGACGGACGGACGGACGTACGCTATACCTTTAATACCAGGAAGAAACAAAAAAATTCATATCTCAAAAAGGGAACAACCTTGGACACATTCATCTTTTGGGCGATACCATTTCAACGCCCTAATCATTTGACTTGGCGCCGTCAAAACGTAAGCAAAATGAGCAAGAAAGCCCGTGACGTTTGAAAATCAACTCCATAGTTATGCTAGACGTTATTTCCTTAGGTATGGTGCTCCGCTTGCGCGGGCCTTGGGCCCGCGCAGGAGTTCCGCTAAAAACGGTTGTAAAACATAAACTACTGTACTGAAATATTCCATTCAGTTTTGAGCAACTTTGTTTTTGCAAAACCGCGGGCCCTGCTTGAACTGAAAGTGGCGTGATCTTCGTCAGCAGCGCGAGCGACAAATTTTGTGCAACAGCTGAACATTTGCATCAAGATCCAGACTTTTGTTGTGTGATTTGTTCGCGTTATAGAGCGGTTTTCACATGACTGTCGTAAGTAATTACAAATTACCCGGTAATTGCGATTGCTTAGGGGTGTGATTGGCCGAGGGCGTGATCTTTGATCCTTCTGCCAATCAGATCACATAAAAAAAACAATTACACAATTACTTTCCCTCCCAAAAAGGAGCGATTGTGAATCACCACGCTCGCTGATTGTTTTGTCGTTAAATTACTATCGCATTTGATTGGATAGTGAATTACTCATGAATTGCTTTCACGACAGTCATGTGTAAACCGCTCTAATGCTAGTTTTCGAAAATTTATCATAATAAGTGCTTTGGAAAATTCATAAGAATAGATCTACAGGTGGAAAGACTTTTAAGCGCACCCACAGGCAGGGGCGTACGCAGGATTTTTAAACGTTGCAGGCCAGCCCAGGGCATATCACTGGATTTTTAAATCTACAGGCCAAGCTCGTAAATGCAGTACAGTACTTGTACCAAGGTCACCCCCAAAAATTTGCAGTCCCGTGCCTGCAGGCCTATAGGCTGCGTACGACACTGACAGGTGATGCTTGTGTGAAAAGATTTCTTCCGAATTCAAATAAAGCCTAAGCGTGAGTATATCCATTTCTGGAGCACGCAGATACTTGATAAGGCACGATGGTAGCGCAAGAGCTTCTCGAGCCGCAGGCTTAACAAACCACAAACCTGCCAGTATATCCAAGTCTTCCAGGATTCTTCCTATCCTGAAATTACACATCAAAGGGAGGTTAAGGGCATTCCTCTGAACTGAAGTACACAAATGTAAGCAAAAGGGCACTGGGTCATTACGTATTCCTCCGCAAAATTAGTACTCTCCCTCACCTTTAATGAAAAGAACACTTGTGTAAACAATAAACCACATTAATTAATTAACGCAACCGCAAAGCACATGTATTCCACCGCAAAATTAGTATTCCGCCGCACAAAAAGCTATACTATCCATAACGAAAAAATACAAATATAAACAGGCACTGTTTGGAAAGTCGCTTGTCAAATCGGATTGGCAAATCTTTGGACCTAAATTTCATGATTAAATATTTTTTCAAAGATCGCCTTATTATCACCAACAAAAATCTCTAGAATGATTTCATGTTTTCTGGCAAAAAGTGGAGAAAAAATTTTTTTGGGCCAAGTTTTTCTAAGAATGAGGCATGGGCCACCTTGAAGGGATTTATTTGCAGTCTTAAATTGTTCTTTAAAAAAATGGTGGCCCTCCCCCATATTGTCACACAAAAATGATACGTCTCTATATAAATTATTATCATTCTTATTAGAAAAGTCCCCATTTGATGAGAGGGACACAATATAGATAGTCCGGCGGATTAGAGCAAATTTTCGAGGAAATTGCGCATTTTAGGCTAAAGCTCCAATTTTTTGCCAGGTGATAGTTTTCAATGTATTTTTAAATCGTAGATATGGAGGCACGCTAGAATTCTTTCGTAGCGAAAGCTAGGGAGGTTTTAGAGTGAACTATTGTTTAGCTCAGTAGCAGCCATTTTGAATGCTTTGTTATTCAAATGAGGTTTAGAACTTAGCTTTGCGAATTTCAAGTTGTTCTCTAGACTGCACAGCCATAGCAGCTCAACATTTGCTAATTCTGAACTATGGATTGGTTTGACTGACTTCGGTTGAACGTCTCCTTAGAGTTTTGGGTGATTATTAAATGTCACGACCAGTTTATTGGGAATGTTTATAATTTATATTGTAAAACAATAGTCTGACTGAGATTTGATAAAATGTTTCAAGAATGACCAACAAATTCAAAAAATATCAAGATAATGGTACCATTTGTCGAATATGTAAAAAAGAAGCTTGTCTCTGAAACTTTCACATGATATTTTCTACCTAGAACTGTGCTATACTCTATAAACACGGACGTTAGATGATTTCACTAAGTGCCGCAGAGCTCATGAATAACAAAGGATTCAAAGATGGCTGCCAATGGCAAAAACAATGGTTCACATTAAAACTGTTCTAGCTTTCGCTACGAATAAAATTTAGCGTGCCTCCATATCTTGTCTTCAATAAACTACTAAAAACTATTGACATGCAAAGTTTGGTGTCTTTAGCCAAAAGTGCGCAATTTTTACGCTAATCCGCCGCACTAAGATGCACAATATACCCCTTACCGACCTTGTAGTATTATAGAAGTTCAGGTACTTTTCTCTCCTTCTCAGGTCAGAGCCTAGGGGCAGGAAAGCCTCTTGGTAACTGTCCGACATTCTCCGTGGGGGCAGCATGTCTTGTGATTCAGGCTGTGCAAGGGGTGGGAGATCTGTGGGTCGTGTTGTCTCCCCACTGCAACATAACGGGTATCACATTTTTGTACTCCATGAGAAGGAAGAAAAAAAGGGGAAGAATCACACACCTCCAGATTTCTTTCTGCCCTCCTACGGATCGCCGCAAATGAAATGCAACTGAAAAAAAAGACACAGATGATTGTCACAAGTATGTAAATATGGCATCAAAGAGAATTAGGGTGCCTTTTCTTAGTTTGTCTGTTCTATGAAATGCAAATGTAATTGAGCATTTTTTCTCATTTCACAGCTGCCACTTGCTAGTCATTTTCAGTGCCAGGAAGGGAGGAACTGTGCCCATTGCTGGCTAAGTATCAGACAACATTCTGCATAATCTTTGGAGGATTATGATTAAATATAGACCAGAAATAAAACAAGGCTTCCTGGATTATGTGGGGATGCAGACATTGGATTTATCTGCATAATTTGCATAAATTCTCCCAAATTACAGCTATTTCCTTGTTAAAACATCTTTGCAGTTTACTCACCATAAAGTGAATCAATTAATTCAAATAAAAATTATATATTTAACAATGAGTCGCCGAAGGCGCCGTACATACCGTTGAATAGTCACAGAGATTAAGTCAAGGTGACTAAGTCAAGGTGACTATTCAGCGATATTTACGGAACCTGAGCTGACTAATTGTTTTAGTATAATTACTCAAGTGACTTTTAAGGTCTCTGTAAAGATATTAAACGTTCTTACGTAAAAAAATATTGTTGTGTCGCAATTTATGCTATGATAATCAGCTATATATCATTTTAACAGATTTATTCATCTTATGAAGTTGTCCAATTTAGTGAAGTTTTAATTTTTCTTGCATTTTTAAGACCCCGAACTAAAAACTGCCTTGTTTACTTGAGCAGCTCCAGATCATTAGCATTTTGTTGAGTTTTGAAAAAAGGGTTTTGTCTTAGTTTTCAGTTGACTGAGTTAAAGTATTTAGTGTCCAATTATTATTCTCTAATCCTCTGTGCTGCCTTTGCAGCAGGGAGACGTACAGGTCGATCTCGCTCATTAGTGGTAGTGATAGTATCTTGTGTATCTTCTTCTTCCGAGATTCCATGGGATATAACTTATCGATCGGTCTGATCAGTGGTTGACCCGAACTTGTCCGCAAAGTTACCGATCATGATTCACATGATTGTCTTTGCCCGGATACAGATCGGTCACAACTCCCATTTTCCATTGATTGCGTTTGTGGATGTGATCATGAATAAGGACTACATCCCCTTGGGTTACAGTGTAATTTGCAACTTTTCTCTTTGCGCAGTGTTGTTCGCGTAGTCCTGTCAGTTATTCTTTTTCCAGAATGAGCACATAAACGTTTCATGATACTTGGCTCTTTTGCTTAGTTGTGAAATGTCTTGTGAAATGTTGCCGTAGTCTGGATTTTCATCTGTATTTTGTTGATCAGGTAGTGACAGCAATCGATCATGACCGCATAGAAAATGTGCGGGGGTTAAAGGCGTTTCGTCCTTTATGTCCACGTATGTGTAGGTGAGGGGACGGCTGTTATGGTCGCTCAGGAATTGACTCTGGTGTTTCTATTAACTGGGTTGCGATACTTCGGAGTGTCTTGGCTCCGGCTTTGAAGGTTTTGGCGTTGTCGGATAGAACAGAATACTACGGAATACTACGTAATAAATTGTCTGATACTTGCGAGAAATACTTTGGTGGTCGTGTCTTCTGCGATTTCCAGATGGACTACTCTGGTACAGGTGCATGTGAAGAGGCATACGTACACTTTGGATGATCGATTGTCTTGATGGCGAACACATAATGGCCCCGCGTAATCTACTCCGACAAACTGTAACGCGTAAGATTGTGTGACTCTTGGTTTGGGAGAGAAAAGAGAATGCTCGTCCCTCCGCTTCCTTACATATCAGACATTTAGATATGATTTTCGCGATTGCTTGTCTTCCTTGGGGTATCCAATTTCTGTTAATGTCTGCGCCACGCCTCCGTGAATTACTCTGTGATGTATGGCTTCTACTTTTAGAGTAGTAAGGTGGTCTGTTTTGGGGAGCAATATTGGAAACTTTGCGTCTTTGTTAAGTTCGGAGTGTTCTATTCTGCCTCGGCAACGGATAATGTTGTTCTCATCAAGATATAGCTTAACTTCGTTATTATGGCTGGGGCTTTCGATTTCGTATCGGTCTTCATGTGAGCAATTTCTGTGGCAAGCATTTCTGTTGCGTGGCCTTGATAACAATGGCTTCAGCCTGTGTTCAGGTGTTTCTGGGTGCTCTTCTTTTTCCATTGAGCGGTGACTCGTAATGCTTTGCTCCACGAACCATATCTTTCCAGATGGATGATGTTCAGGATGCTTGACGTATCTTCTGTTCTCACTGTCAAATTCACTGTCTTATCTTCTATAACATCAAGCTGTTCTGCTGCAGAGCCAGCTTCAAGTTGTGGCCACTTTCCCTCCGGTTCTGTTATCCATTCTGGTCCATGAAGCCAGAGTTGTTTGTTTTCTGAGAGTTGTTGTGTCGCAAGCCCGCGTGTCAGTAAGTCAGTAGGGATTTGTGAAGTGGGGCAGTACTTCCACATGTGACCAGGCGTTAACTAACATTTTGCTGTAGGTGTTTTTTTGGTAGCTAGCCAGGACAGTATAATTTGTGAGTGAGTGTAATCTTACATTGGTTGTTTAGGAATGCTGGAATTTATTGTAAATATTTCAAAATGTTTGCCCCTAGAAGTGCTGCTGACAGTTCTAGTCGAGGAAGGGCTTGCGTTTTGACGAATGCTACTTTTGGTTTTGCTATTACAAATGCTGTGCTGACTTTGTCTTCTGATTTTCCTTTCAAGTATGCTACTGCTCCATATTGTAAATATTGGAATTTATTGTAAATATTTCAAAATGTTGGCCCCTAGAAGTGCTGCTGACAGTTCTAGTGGAGGAAGGGTTTGAGTTTTGACGAGCGCTACTTTTGGTTTTGCTATTACAAATGCTGTGCTGACTTTGTCTTCTGATTTTCCTTTCAAGTATGCTACTGCAAATGAACCCCCCCCCTCTCCCAACGAACCGATTGTTTTGGGATCGGTTCGCTTAAGACCTTTTGTCATTTCAGAGTGGGTCTTTTCTTTTATGTTACGCAATGTATACCAGTATAATAAAATCATGATGTGGCAACCACGATTTCGCCTCGTGAGAGGGCCACGAAAAAACAGAGAAGGATTGGTATAGAATGTTTTCTCATACGTTGCTCTTGATCAGCAAAAATGAGAACCCCCCCCCCCCTCTTCAAGTCCTTGATCCGCCACTGCCAGCACTTTGACGATTCCGGCTGTTCGTGATTTGTCTTGTATGATTTTCTGGTTTAGCTTGGTTGAATTGGTACCCACTGTCTAAGGTTCATTGCGGCTTCTTTTAGATAAGTGTGCGACTTTTCGTAGTATTCTATTGCTCTTTCTTCGGTACTGGTTCCAATGATTACGTTATCCATGTAGAGTGATTGTGAAAGTCGTTCGCGATCCAGTCCCCTTGAAGGCCCAGGCGATGCTCTAATGTGGCGTTCAGCAAGAATGAAGATGGCGCTGCTCCGAAAAGGATGCGCCGGAATCTAAATGTTTCGAGGTTTTCGTTGTCGAAAGGCATGTTGATATCCTTTAAACAGATGAAACGCGTTGCATCTCTGTCGCATGGGTGCAGTTCGATTTAAAAAAATGCCTTTTCTATATCAGCTGTAAAAGCAACTTTGTTTTGCCTGAATTTGAGCAAAGTGCTGGACAAATTTTGTATAAAATTTGGAAATCTATAAAGACAGTCGTTAAGGCATAGAGCGCTTGGTGATGCTTTAGCGGAAGCGTCATACACTATTCTCATACTGGTAGTTGAACTATCTTTAAAGAATGGGAAATGTGGGATAAAGTGAATAATTGTTTCTTGAGTGGGTTCTTGTACTTTCTCGATGAAGCCTAAATGGAGCTGTAACAACTGGTCGTTGTACTTGCTGATAAGACTTGGGTCCTTTTTGTTCAGGCTGAATAATAGACTTCTGAGTCGTTGTTTGCTCAACTCGAAGTTTGTTAGTAAAGGCATTTGTTGTAAAGGCATTTGTTGTAGCTTCCTGGGCCCAGTTCCTGAAAGGTTGGATAAAGTTATCCACGGATAAAAGTTATCTGTTGTATAGAATTTGTTCTGGATTTATCCATTGGATAAGTGTTTATCTACTGATAACTCTTATCTGACATTCTTGGAGCCGGCCCTTGGTGTGTTTTATTGAAATCGATAGTCTTGAAGAATCGATGAGTCACATTCTCATCTTCTGTTGTGGTTTGGATTTCGGGGATTTCGTTTACTTCCCAGAATTTGGTAAGTAGATTGTCGAGCCTTTTTTTCTTCTTGACTCACTGTGTGATTGAATTGTGTTACAAGGGCTGTGATATTAAAGTGCGAGTATGACCAAAATTGTATCCCTTCTATAAATCTACTATGTTGTACTATAAGGCATTGAAAACATCTTCCCCAAATTTTGGTTGATAACATTAACTCTTTAGTCCTTTTTTCTGCTGCCGAAAACACCAAAATACGGCCACACGGCCGCTATCTTGGAGTCGCCATTAAAATCGGCTGTTCCTACTACCTGGTTACCAAGTCAGAGGCCAGGCTACATTTTGTGACGTATTTTTATCCCCCATCCATTGCCGGGACAACAAAAATCTCAAAATCTAACGGTAAATATATTACACACGAACGTGACTGTCGCATCTTTTTTTCCTGTAGCAAAGATCAGTCATTCCACCTGCAGATCTATTGTTCTGAACTTTTGTTACCATTCCGTAAGACGAATTTCGCAAAACAGACATTGAAACATGAACACATAGGCCACAAAATGTGTATTTTGATGTAAATGTTCAGCTGTTGACAAAAATTGTTCACGCGCGCGCTGCTGACGAAGATCACGCCACTTTCAACAGAGCGCGCACTCAGCTCTGTTTTGCAAAAACAAATGTTGCTGAAAACTGAATAAAATATTTAAGCAATTTTCTGATTGCCCTTCACTTTGATTTTCATCGGAGGTGTCTGACATTGTTGAAGAACAAATTGTGCTGAACTGATTTTAGCTAATAAACAATTAACAGGTATGAAAAAGTCAGCAACAAACTTATAAAAACAAGGTCGTCCATTTCTCTACAAAAACGTGCAAAAAGATCGAGAACAACCTCATTTCTTGAAACTTCACTCATATTGTTCAGTGTGCTTCAAAATGAGCCCTATCAATAACGCATAAGAGGCCTGGATGCTCAGGGGGATAAAAGTGCGTCACGATTCAGAACGAGGCTGCTATAACCGCTGTCATTTTTAATTACAGGCTCGTATTTTGGAACATAAAATTTTAATGGCGGACGAAAAAACCGTACTTTTCGCAGACGTTTTTCATTGTATTCCGGGCGGAATTTTTCACTAAAATCCACTCAGCAAGAATGCATTGTGGATAATTAAAGTACTAGGCCGGAAAAAATGTTAGAAAAAGAAGTCAAATTTTGGTCATACTAGCACTTTAATGTCTTCGGCGTTTTTCGTCCGTTTTTCGTCCGAATGTGGTTACATCGAGAAATTCTTTCTTAAGGCTTTCCAATCTGAGCTTCTTCCGCATGTTCTCTTTGATAAAGGTTTTGTGTGCTCCTGTGTCAAATAACAATCGAGCTTGATGACGTGGTTCCTTGGTGTGCTTGCTAACATCAACGGTTGCAGTTTGCATAAATAGAGTGATCAGGTTCTGGCTCGTTCTTCTTTTGTTGCTCGGGTTTGTTTTGAGAGGGTAGCTCTTGATTGTCATTACAGATGGATGTGTGACGTTTACATTTGAGGCATCGGTTCTTCGAGAAGCATTTTTTTTTCTTTTAATGGTTGGTTCCCAGACAGTTGAAGCATCGTCTGTGACGTTGGAGAAACTCTTTTCTTGCCTCAGGTGTTTTACGTTTGTCGCATCTAATAGCGGGATGATTTCCGTCGCAATAAGCGCACGTCCTTGGCCGCCGTTCTCTTTGATTCCCATAGGCTTGGTGTTGATTTGCGTTAAGTCGATAGCTGGAATGAGTGCGTCTTCCTCTGAGTGCGAGGTTTCTTTGGATGTCAAGTTGAAGCTCTTCTCTTGAGTTTCTATCTCCTCGTTTAAAGCCGTTCTTAGTTCAGTTAGACTACTATCTGCTAACGAATGTCTGAAAAGTGCGCATAATTGTGTGCACAATTGTGGAGGTCATTTCTTTAAGAGGATAGGTATCAATAAGTTACCGTAAGAATCTGTTCCTACGCCTAGTGATTCTAATCCCCGTATGTTATCCTCAGAACTATCGTAAAATACCCTAAACTACTTCGTTTGTAGAGTTGGCGCAGAGATTTTGGCAAGTGCATCCATGTGCGCGTTGATGAATATCTGTGTTCTGCCAAATCGTTCTTTTAGAAGTTCCATTGACCGCGCGCGCAGCTTCTCCTCCCAACAATCCCATCAGATATTTTATCAATTGCATTTAGATCAGAATTCAAGTGCATTGAATGAGTCCCAAAACGTTAGCCAGTGTAATGGATCGTCATTAAATGATTTGATATGAATTGTTGGTAATTTGATTTTAAAGTGTGCGCTGTGTTGTCAACGCTACTATCATGAAAATTGCCTTACCGGTATCTTCCTATCGTTAATGAATTTATGAATTCGTTCTTGCCATTCGTTCTTGCCAGATTTCGTCTTGATAGGAAAGTACGTTTTCGGTTTCTTCAAGTTGTTCTTCGGTTGCTAACAATGGCTCTATTTGGGACTCCTTTAGAGCAATATCTTCCATTCGACGATCCAGACGTCCAGCCAGTGCGTTGAGTTCTGAACCATCTCCTTGCTCGCTTGCGCTCACGAGTCGTTGCGCTAACTGGATATCCCTCGTACAGTGGCCTTTGTAGGCTGCGCGAACGCTTTTCAATCTGGTTTTCAATCTGGTCTTTGCTAGACATCTTAACAGTGTTTCGGCACCATTGTTGGAATTTACGAGAGCAAACTTGGTTCATGGTACTTTCTTTTTACTCCATGTTCAGAACTAGTTAAGTACAATTAAGCATTGTGACGTCATGCGTGACAAAGTTGACAAGATTTCGTGATATTTTTAAGACAGCGAACCAAAAACTACCTTGCTTACTTGAGAAGTTCCAGACCATTAGCATTTTGTTGCACAATTTCACACTTTGTTGGATTTTAGTCTCAGAGTATTAATGAACTGCAAAACCATGTGAGCGATTTTCGATATTTTGCATATTTACCAAAATATTAGTTAAAGACGCATGTTTTACGATTTGTGGCCGCAAAATTTATCAAAAAAAAGTTTTCAAATAAAACATAAAAATTCCCTAACACGGCTTTTTAGGTGTTATCATTTTCTAACAACCCAGACAATTTGATGCCGATATCTTAAATAATGCGAGGTCAGGAGCTTCGCGAAGGTGAAAATTTGACCTAAACTTTATGTTTAGGCATGTAAAGTTTTAATTAAATTACAGACAATGAGTGGCTGGTAATACAAATGAATGGGCAATTGAAGCCTAGGAATACAGTTGACACGTCATTTGAAGTTTTAGATCATATTATACTTTAGGAAAAAAAGTGTTATTATGGATTTTAATTTTTTTTTTACCTTTCCCGAGACCTTAACACAAATAACCAGTGTTGCACAGCAGTATATTATCGCCCAAAAAGAAAAAATCTGGCATAGTATAGACCCCTTTCAATAATGTGAAATGCCTTTTTTTCCCTACACTCAGACTGAAAAAGCCAAGACTGAGGATTGGGGGGGGGGGGAGGGGTTGAAATTTGGCTGGAGAAAACTGGGGGGCCTAGAATTTCTTTTTTAAGCTTATGGGGGGGGGCACGCATTTGTTTTGTCTAGATTCCCCCCCCCCCCCCCTCCCAACCTACAATAATTTATGATCAGTCCCTTAATTTCACAAAATCATACATGATTTGTGAGACATGCAAGAACATGTCATGCTCAACTGAACACAAGAATAAACACGCTATAGGTCTTGTTTTTCAGAGTACCTTTAATCCTAAAGTCTGACCTGAAGTTTTTCCTCTCCAAGTGTACATTCAAAGAAAATATGGTGTTTTCAATTGCCTGCACAACAAAACAAAACAACGCAACCTACAGCTCAGGATACAAATGACATTTGACACATTTCCCCCTATATTGGACAGGTAAGACAAATGATTTATATAATAATTCTTTTTACCCTGCAACAATTAAAAGCAAAAATACCCTTCATTGCTTTTATGTCCACACAGATTCATAAGAAAGCTGCACAGAGCAAAAAGATTCCACTAGAGAGGAGCTCAGGGTTTCTTTCAGCCATGTTTTTTCACAAAACGTCTGGGCCATATACTTCTGTAGGTACTGTACATTTGAAAAATGTAATACCACCATAATCCTGCATACATCACCACATGTGCAACCACCAAAACAACAGATAACCCACCTCGTGTTCACTTACTGTCTCTAATATCCATGATATCCTCCCCTGGTACCCCACTTCTTATGAGGTTTGACATTAGCCTGATGCCAACCAGATATCCCTGGATATTGGATTTTCTGTGGGATAGGATAGTCCTGAATAGTATTATAATGAAAATAAAAGTCATCAAGGGTGTGTTTACCTATTTCATTTCTATGGTTACATGGTTGTTATGCTGGGAACATGTTCGCGGGTTGCCTGTGGTTGATCAGTCTTCAGTGGTGCGAGCATCTGGTACACGAAAGATCGCACTTCATGGGACATTTTCCGCCTTTTTGAAAAGGAATTCTTGAAATAAATATCACAATCTGTAGTCCATTCTTCCCCCTTGTATCCTTATAAAGCTCTGTGTCCTGCTTCCCAAAAAATACAGAAAATACTTAGCTGATGTTAAGCATGCTCCTAAAATGTTGATGTGTTTTCTCATGATAAGCTGACACAAAATGTTCAATAAAAATAAAATGCCATGTGATTTTGTGTGTTTCCAGAAATTATCCATACCCCCCCTGTGGAAGGGTTTGGAAATTTGGGAGGGGTGGGGGGTCAATTTACCTGATCTTTCCCATACAAATACTGTATTTTTCTTCGGAAATTCCAGAGGGGTGGGGGATCACTTTTCAACACCCTTCCGTTGGGGGATATGGATATTTTTTGGAACCATACATTGCCAGAAAATAATACAATCTAAAACGTTCTAAACTTTGTTGTTATTGTTAGAAGTGCAAAGTTTCTTCATGAAGTTGATCGGTTCTGCTGGAAATGAATGCAAAATGACAATTACAGTATGATGAGCTTTTCGCCTGACTTTCACTCTAAACTCAGTGTCTTTAGTCAACTATTTTTCGCAAAAATGAGATGGACAATATCAAAGGCAGGTCCTTACAGCTAAAGGAATCAGAAAAGCTAAAAAGAACTAATTTAAAACAGATATTTCTATGTCATTTCCTAGCCGGGCTACCTACCTACACATACAGCCTGTATGGCGTAGTGGTATGATTCTCACCTTCAGAGCAGCAGGCCGTGAGTTCAAGTCCGACAAGGACAGGGACTGATTTTTTTTCCTTCAAAACATTCTTTTTAAATGCCGTTTATTTTTTTCTCATCCATTACCTAATCCTTCAAGCAATTTAGCGAAAATATCTTTCATTAATTGGATTATTTTTGAAAAATAAAATGATATTTTATTGCATTATCCGCAATGGTAACCAAGCCTTAAGGGGGCCATTTTTCAAACTACAAAACCTTTCTTCCTCCTCAAATTAATGAATTTTGCATTTGTTTCTATATCATATTCAATATATGGAGATTTTCCAAAACTTCATGTAAGGATTTCGCAAACTAACGAAAAATGAAAATGTTATTGCCAAAAACAGAGTTCGAGTGACACCTTTTCCGTCACTATTTCCTTATTTTTTTATCTGATCACAAAAAGCATACATGAGTCTGTGGGTATGTAACCTGAGGATCAGGCCCTCCCTCGTTTCCCTTGGTATGGATGGAGCTAGTTGAAATGTAAACATCGCATTGAACGAGAAGCATTTTTTCTGTAGCAATGATGTCATCATGACGTCACATGATGACGTCATCGAAATTGACATCTCGTTCGATCCGAAGTAAGTCCTAAAAATTTGAAAGATTTTCCTTGAAACGGAAGGCAACTTTTTTGCTGGACTTACAATTTTCCCTAGCAATGGTTCAAAAAGATAGGGTTAAACAAAGTTTACAAATGATGGCAAATCAAACCAGTTGGCTTTTCACAAAATGAATTTCTGCAAAACCTGTACTTCTGAATCTGTTAGGGGTGTTCCATGGAGGACATGTGCTAAGTTTCATCAGTTGCACACTTGACATGTCTAATTGAATATATTATGACAACTTCCCTCCCCTCCCCCTTAATTTCAAAATGTAATATCTTTCTGGAATTCTTCAAAACTTATCAGGGAACACATAGATTTATTCAGTGCATGAATTCAGTCATATTTTGGCTAGGAAAATGACCTGTGTGCATGATTCGAATGACGAACGTAAAACTTTCTAATTACGCTTCATTCTCCAGGCGCTATTGAAATTCAGAACATTTATTTTTGTAGCGATGTCATGCTTGCTTGCTGATTCTCATTTTAAATATGTAAACATTGACGTCACAACATACCCCCCCCCCCCCCCCCCCCCCCCACACACACACACACGGGTGTTGAAAAGTGACCCTCCGGCCCCTCCAGAATTTTCTAATGCTCGGGGGGTGGGGGAGGATATTTTTCTGAAAAGGGAAAGCTCACCCCCTCCTGCTTTGGGGTGTCTTTATATTTAAACTTAGACACTTCATTGGCATATAAACGGTAAGCCCAGAAATGCAGCAAAATCATCAACAGAGCAATAAATGCAAATGTTTTGTTTTAAAAATTTGGATGAGTTAAAATCTGGTTTACTTCCAGTGAAATAGTCGCCTAGTGCGCCCTCTTATATATGAATTAGATTTGCTATGAATCCCTTTGCAGGCCATTGCCTTGTCGTCGATAGTATAATTAGGAAATAGTTTTTCTTCGTCTTGAATCACCGAATGTTGCCTAGGGTGCCTATGTTGTTATTCCTTCGAAATCGGTTTAGATTTTTAACGATCTATTTAAGGTTATAAATCATCCACTTGCTTGAAGTTGCAGAAATCGCAGAGATCGAGTAAACAATGACCTCAAAACAGTGCGACCGAAGTGACAAAAGTGACTTACCGCCAGTTTGACAGAACCCTCAAAGCAGCCATTATTATCTTGGTCGTGGCTAGATGTCGCTGGGGTATCACCGCTGACCGCAACCACAGGTCTCCCATGAGAGGGTACGTACTTGGCTTGATGTGGGCGTGGGTCAGCGGAGTAGCCTCTGGGAACGAGATTGGGGCGTGGGTAATGAGCCGCTGCGAATTTCAAATGCCGACCCGTTCTAAAACGATTTTTTGACGAAAAGCTACCCCGTTCAATTTTTTTGCACCCAAAATGAGACTCCGTTCTAAAGAGAAATTAATGATACCTGTAAATCAAAATTGCTGTTGTTTACATGTTACGGTTTTAGTCTTGATAGTACGAAAGCCGAGAACATTGGAGAAGTGTTCTTAAAATGAACTTCAGTGTTCTTAAATTTCGGTGTTCTTTTGAAATGTAAAAAAGGTAGGGATGTTTTGACCTGTTCCCCTACTACTAAACAAAGTCAGGGACGGACCATTAGAAAAGTGATGGGGGGGGGGGCTTTCTTCTCTTGTTCGAAAAAAAATTTCGGAGAGTTTTTGTCGCATGACTATTTTTTTTACAGCGCAGGGCTTGCTAGAATTTTTTTGTGGCTTATCGGACAAGGAATTACTGCGACTTTCATAATTTTGCGAACTTGCGTGTATGATTTCCAAACGCCAACTGGCCTTCTGGCTTCCGTCGCATTCCGACAATTTAACTTCGGCGCTGCACGAAAAGTATCGAGCTTCGAGCAGTTTCTCTCACATAAATTTCTCTTTGTTGCGCGCGAAGCGCGCCCTGATTTTGATAAACCCATTTCATCAAGCTTCAGAGAAAAGATAGATGAACATTCCGTTTGTTGTGTATAGTATGGGTTTTGGGTGAGTTTGTTTCTCCTGGCCAAGATAAATGTTCTTCTAATGAACATTCGTAGTCATTTCTTAAAAAAGAGTGCAGCGATGGTTCCATTGCGTAAGTTCTCAAGAACCATATTGTAATATATATAGCTTGGATGTTCGCGAGCCGAAATTTTCAGAGTACTCAATTGAATGAACTAGAAAAGCGTTGAAAGAACGTCAATTTTGCCTAATCAAAACTTGAGAATCTTGCAAGAATTTTTTTGGGGGAGCCACAGAGGCTGCATGATTTTTATTTTTTCCCTTGTATGAATATTTTTTTGCTTTTTGTGGATTGTGGTAAGGGATGTTTGGACCTGGAAATTTATAGGAAATTCTCAATAAAAATTACTGAAACTTACCATGTGGTTGGTTAGTTGTGGTTGTCCTTGATACTCATGTGAAGTTTCACGGATTTATCTTCAATTCGCCCCCCATACGAGAGTTCTCTCTGTATGGGGGGTGAATTGAAGATAAATCACACTGACCACATGGTAAGTTTCAGTAATTTTTATTGAGAATTTCCTATAAATTTCCCTTACCACAATCCCCATATAAACCCTATAATACTTCAATGTTGTAGTACACAAACCATTGTCCTGGGTCAGCTGTAATTTTACTGGGCGGTCTTCATTATCATGACCCCCACATTGGTTACGAATCGAGTTAATGAGGAGATTAAGTGCGCTTCTGCGCACTACGTCCAAGCACCAATTTAATTGATTCAAGAGACAAATTAGTATTCAATTTTAGAAGGCGGACTAAAACGGAGCATAGCAATACGAGTGACAGCATTTGTTTTTTCCTTTATATTTCCCTGCACCAGAAATAATGGCGCCTTATAATAGCAATCAGACATTATGAAGAAAGATGACAATATCCCATGCAATGGACAGTTTAAAGATCGAGAATTCGTAGGATGAATAATTTTGCTCAAAGCGTTGCTATGCAAATCAGTGTAATATCTGGAAAAACTTCAAGGCGTGTATGTAATTGCACCGCAATTTATTACTTACTCGGCGAAATGAAACCTCACACAATTTTTATCAATGTTTCCTTGAGATATTGTGCTATAATGAATTTTAATACGGTACGGTTTTAACATTATTTCACAAGTTTTGATACCCACTTCATCTCAAAAGTTCCACATGAATAGGCTCAGTGTCATGTTGTTGCTCCATAATATATAAAATTTATAGCTTGATAAATTTGAAACATTAATATGTTTGCCTCTTAAATTCATTTCACTAGCCGAAAATTTAATCAGAAAGTAACCTGGTTATTTGTGCTCGCGATTAGGGGTTTCTTTTGTAATGTATAGACTGCAAATGCCCTCTCGTTCAAGAATGCTACACACAATACACAGTGACGCGCGCCCGGATTCAATTGAAAATCAAACGCAACACTCAAAATTCGCATTCTAAATAAATAAATTCAACTCCATAATTTGTGCTTGCGATTTTTTTTTTGTAATATATAGAATTCAAAGTCACTGTAGAGAATCTTATACGCGAGCCTTGATTCGATTGAACATAACAACTGAACCTAAACACTCAAAATTCGCACTCAAATAAATAACTACAAATATGGACAAATTGTTAAGACCAGAGCATTATTTCATTTGTTTACCACAGTAATTGGCCTGGTAAACTAAACATTGACACAGTCAACGGTATAATATGGGAACAGCTGCTAGTGGCGACAATTCATCACTCGAAGAAACGTTTTCCTTTCAGTAAGTTTGCAGTTAAGAAAATAACCGAAATCCGATCTTTCTGTAAATAAAATATGGATTCAAAACTGTCGTATCTAGGAAAATACCGACGTTTCTTTTGAGAGGCGGGGCCCCCTTGGATTGAGTTGGCTCACCAACTCAATAAAGTCTCCCATCTCTTGCGTTGCTTGTTTGGCCTGTTCCACTGTGACTGGGATAAGGCTGGAAGCGGTTTATTTCAAGAGTCCTAGGTAAGGGCTCAAAAGTCAATAGAAACGTGCTCGTCGAAGTGTGTGCTTATCTGTGAGCTTTCATGGATATGCCACACAAGAAAGCCTTACATAGAGAAAGAATCTTAAACGTGCGCCACTCAGCATTCAAGTTACCTGGCATCATAGGGGGACTCCCATAATAAGTGTAAATAGAAGTTCAAGTTCAAGATCATGAGTGGGTGCTCGTCGTATCTTTTAGGGGTTAAAATTCGGGTTCCAGGTATCTTTTAGGGTATAAGACGAACAAAGGCCAATTTTCCCCCAAAATGATATCTTTGTCAGTCTGATAAAAATCCTGCTATGGATTGGGGGGGTCGATGCGCCAAGAAAGGAACGTTACCCAATCTAGGCTGTCCATACAAAATTCTGTAAACTAGCACTTGGAGTAAGCAAGAAAGCAACAAATAATGCATGTAGGGCCGAGCTCGGAAGATACCCTCTATCAATCGATACCAAATACAGGGCGCTTAATTTCCTAACCAAACTCAAAGAGCCCAGAAGTGGTTACATATCGCATCACGTGTTTCTCGACTGCCTAGAACTAGATAATAAAACAGACTGGCTAGTGAAAATAAAAGAAGTGAGCGAGTACGTTTTCAAATGTCTCAAATTGCGTGAAAATAACAGGTTCTTTTTTAGCGGAGCTCCTGCCCGCGCAAGCGGAGCACCATACCTAAGGAAAAACGTATAGTATACTATATATATCGAGTTGATTTTTGAACGTCACGGGCAATATGGATCATTTGATGACGTCATTGATGACGTAAGGGCATGTGACCTTTGTGTAGAGTTCCTCTTATGGTCTTTGAAAGTTTGTCCAAGTTTGGCTTCTATAGAAGCTACCCTTCGGGAGATATGATTTTTTCTTTATTTTTCTGGTATTAAACCTATAGCCGCTATCCGTGTACACATGGGAGCCCTGTGGTATGCAAAGAAAAAATTATATCTCCTCAAGGGAACATGCTAAGACAACCAAACTTGGGATATTTTGTCTCATTTTGTCTATGCCACAAGGGGGTGCTGTAACACGGACACGTGATGTGACGTAATCGATGACGTCATCAGTGATTGAAAAATTAATATCTCGTGAAGGGAAGACTCTAAAACAACCAAACTTGGGTAGTGTAGTCTAGGCCACCAGATGAGCGAAACGAGGTGACCACGTGATATGACGTCATCGATCACGTCATTTATGCTTGGAAAATCAATATCTCGTGAAGGGAAGACTCTAAAACAACAAACTTTGGTAGTGTAGTCTAGGTCACCAGATGAGCGAAATGAGCTGGTCTCGTGATATGACGTCAGCGATTACGTCATCTATGCTTGAAAAATTAATTTCCCGTGAAGGGAAGACTCGAAAACAACCAAACTTTGGTAGTGTACTCTAGGTCACTAGATGAGCGAAATGAAGTGGTCACGTGATATGACGTCATCGATGACGTCATCTATGCTTGAAAAATTAATATCTCGTGAAGGGAAGACTCTAAAGCAACCATGTAAACCATGTACACATGGGAATCCCTTTTATTCACACAGAAAATTTTATAACCAGGAGCTCCGCTTCTAGCCAGTGGCTAAATCTATATATTATTATTACCAACAATATTTTGTATATATTTCAGTATATATATTTTGCTGACCTAAAACTCATGTACGCTAATGTATACAGTGGTAGTGAAATAAATGAATTGAAATTGAAATTGAATAGTTTGACTCGCCCTGAGCTTGCCTGCCCCGGCAGATGAGCTGCACATCAGCCGCAGGAGCTTTGTCGTGTATAGCTCGAGCAAATATACAGGGTTGAACTGATGCCAGGTAATTTTTGATTGCTTAGTGGCGCACGTTAGGTAACAGCTATCTACCAACTATATTCTTTCTCTATGTAAGGCTTTCTTGTGTGGCATATCAATGAAAGCTCACAGATACGCACACATCTCAACGAGTGAGCACGTTTCTATTGACTTTTGAGCCCTAACCAAGGACTCTTGAAAAACACCGCTTCCAGCCTATACCCAGTCACAGTGGAACAGGCCAAACAAGCAACTCAAGAGACGGGAGACTTTATTCTCAGTGGCTCTAAAACGAGGTCCTGCTTTTTTGTAACTTCGTTATTTTTCAACGCATTTATTTTAGAATGTATATACTTGATGTGTGCCCTTCCTTTTGTGTAAGCTTGTTTATGCTTGATTCCATTCTAGGTTTCTAGGTGTTATGTTACGAATGTTTGGTGTATGTATTCTAATAGTGTTTTCTAAAATTGTATGAATACACAGGATTAATTTTTTTTATTTTCACAAAAAGAATTTTTATGCACAAAAAGAAATTTTATATGCACAAAAAGAAATTTATTTTAATATGCACAAAAAGAAATATATATGTACAAAAGGAATTTATGCCCAAAAGGAATTTATGCCTAAAGGAATTTATGCCTAATTTCTTGAGTGCCTAATTTCTTGAGTGCCATAAATTCTATATATTCACACAGTCGAAATTTATGTGTAAAATAAATTAAAGCCATACAGTATAATGCACAAAATGAAACTTCAATAGAAAGGGGTAACTGCCTCTTGTTGTAGTAGTTTAAACAGATCTATAGTCTGGTATAGATCTATGGAGAGTTCTATCTACAAAAATTGTATGAATACACAGGATTAATTTTTTTTATTTTCACAAAAAGAATTTTTATGCACAAAAAGAAATTTTATATGCACAAAAAGAAATTTATTTTAATATGCACAAAAAGAAATATATATGTACAAAAGGAATTTATGCCCAAAAGGAATTTATGCCTAAAGGAATTTATGCCTAATTTCTTGAGTGCCTAATTTCTTGAGTGCCATAAATTCTATATATTCACACAGTCGAAATTTATGTGTAAAATAAATTAAAGCCATACAGTATAATGCACAAAATGAAACTTCAATAGAAAGGGTAACTGACTCTTGTTGTAGTAGTTTAAACAGATCTATAGTCTGGTATAGATCTATGGAGAGTTCTATCTACAAAAATCCATGCATGGGGTTTCTAAAGAATTGTTTACGCCAACTGTGCATTTCAAACAGCCTTCGTCATCAGGGATTGGGAAGGCTGAAAGACCATTAATCCCAGGTCTGACTCCTGAGATGGTCACGCGTTTCTGCTCATTTATTTTAGAATGTATATACTTGATGTGTGCCCTTCCTTTTGTGTAAGCTTGTTTATGCTTGATTCCATTCTAGGTTTCTAGGTGTTATGTTACGAATGATTGGTGTATGTATTCTAATAGTGTTTTCTAAAATTGTATGAATACACAGGATTAATTTTTTTTTATTTTCACAAAAAGAATTTTTATGCACAAAAAGAAATTTTATATGCACAAAAAGAAATTTATTTTAATATGCACAAAAAGAAATATATATGTACAAAAGGAATTTATGCCCAAAAGGAATTTATGCCTAAAGGAATTTATGCCTAATTTCTTGAGTGCCTAATTTCTTGAGTGCCATAAATTCTATATATTCACACAGTCGAAATTTATGTGTAAAATAAATTAAAGCCATACAGTATAATGCACAAAATGAAACTTCAATAGAAAGGGGTAACTGCCTCTTGTTGTAGTAGTTTAAACAGATCTATAGTCTGGTATAGATCTATGGAGAGTTCTATCTACAAAAATCCATGCATGGGGTTTCTAAAGAATTGTTTACGCCAACTGTGCATTTCAAACAGCCTTCGTCATCAGGGATTGGGAAGGCTGAAAGACCATTAATCCCAGGTCTGACTCCTGAGATGGTCACGCGTTTCTGCTTTGGTACCAAAGCCCAACCCAACGCGTAAATGCAACAAGGCCAGTTCTTTAGAGGATCAATTTAACTAAAGGGCAATGTTGAAGTCAAAATTCAATACAGAGTAAAATTCAGAGGATGAAATTTTCGGAGGATAAACTTGTTTAGCAGGAGATGTGAACTAAAATTACAGTGAGAAAAAGGTACAATGATTATGACAAAACAGATTGCTACCTACAAAACCATGATAAAATCGATGATTGCAGAGTTACCTCTAGCATGACTGAAGGGGAGTTTACAGTTGATAAGCCTGCAATATAACTGCACCAATTTTTGTAGGGATGGACATCTTTTGAAAGTTATTTCGCCATTTGTCATTTGTCTCATTTAGCACTCGCCATCTTATCTTTGTAGCCAGGCAGTATGAAAACCACAGGATTCCCAAAACCACAGGAATCCCAATAAACAGGGACTGGTACTTTTATATTTGTTCTGTATGGTGCATACGCATTATATACTATGTGTGTATGTGTATATAATGAGTGGGGTGTGTATGTTTAGTAATAGGATATTGACCTTTGTGTCGGAGATCAGATGCAGGTCATATGATATGTTAAGTCCACCACACATGGGAGGGGGACAACCGTACACCTGTTGCGGCATCAAAGCTCTAATCCATTGTATCTGACGATACAAAACCACAAGCTTACATGCTGCTACAATCTTCAAACCACCAGCCATCACCAGCATGAACATATCTGTTTCCACGTTCCGCCTTCCGTGACCCGCGACTGCCCACTCGATTCTAACCCATCCCAAGCAGTAGGTCTTTATCAAGTGTTTCCCATCACCATGTCCCCAGACAGTGCCGCATCTCCAGTTTCATGCATGCATGTCCCCATATGAATTACATCACACAGTTGTCCACACACAATATCACCTCTAGGTACGTCACTGCAAGGTTTCCCATAGTATGTTTATCACACTCTTCCAACTGTACACCTGCTTCAGAATGGTTCAGTCACACAGCACGACAGTACAAAGGCCACGCCAACTTACAACGCTTTATCGCAGAGGCCCACACATGGCATGGTACTGGAAGTCATTATCGAACATAACACACATGACGTTACCTTGGGTTCAGCACATTTATTTTAGAATGTATATACTTGATGTGTGCCCTTCCTTTTGTGTAAGCTTGTTTATGCTTGATTCCATTCTAGGTTTCTAGGTGTTATGTTACGAATGATTGGTGTATGTATTCTAATAGTGTTTTCTAAAATTGTATGAATACACAGGATTAATTTTTTTTATTTTCACAAAAAGAATTTTTATGCACAAAAAGAAATTTTATATGCACAAAAAGAAATTTATTTTAATATGCACAAAAAGAAATATATATGTACAAAAGGAATTTATGCCCAAAAGGAATTTATGCCTAAAGGAATTTATGCCTAATTTCTTGAGTGCCTAATTTCTTGAGTGCCATAAATTCTATATATTCACACAGTCGAAATTTATGTGTAAAATAAATTAAAGCCATACAGTATAATGCACAAAATGAAACTTCAATAGAAAGGGGTAACTGCCTCTTGTTGTAGTAGTTTAAACAGATCTATAGTCTGGTATAGATCTATGGAGAGTTCTATCTACAAAAAATTGTATGAATACACAGGATTAATTTTTTTATTTTCACAAAAAGAATTTTTATGCACAAAAAGAAATTTTATATGCACAAAAAGAAATTTATTTTAATATGCACAAAAAGAAATATATATGTACAAAAGGAATTTATGCCCAAAAGGAATTTATGCCTAAAGGAATTTATGCCTAATTTCTTGAGTGCCTAATTTCTTGAGTGCCATAAATTCTATATATTCACACAGTCGAAATTTATGTGTAAAATAAATTATATATATTCACACAGTCGAAATTTATGTGTAAAATAAATTAAAGCCATACAGTATAATGCACAAAATGAAACTTCAATAGAAAGGGGTAACTGCCTCTTGTTGTAGTAGTTTAAACAGATCTATAGTCTGGTATAGATCTATGGAGAGTTCTATCTACAAAAATCCATGCATGGGGTTTCTAAAGAATTGTTTACGCCAACTGTGCATTTCAAACAGCCTTCGTCATCAGGGATTGGGAAGGCTGAAAGACCATTAATCCCAGGTCTGACTCCTGAGATGGTCACGCGTTTCTGCTCATTTATTTTAGAATGTATATACTTGATGTGTGCCCTTCCTTTTGTGTAAGCTTGTTTATGCTTGATTCCATTCTAGGTTTCTAGGTGTTATGTTACGAATGATTGGTGTATGTATTCTAATAGTGTTTTCTAAAATTGTATGAATACACAGGATTAATTTTTTTTTTTTTTTTTCACAAAAAGAATTTTTATGCACAAAAAGAAATTTTATATGCACAAAAAGAAATTATTTTAATATGCACAAAAAGAAATATATATGTACAAAAGGAATTTATGCCCAAAAGGAATTTATGCCTAAAGGAATTTATGCCTAATTTCTTGAGTGCCTAATTTCTTGAGTGCCATAAATTCTATATATTCACACAGTCGAAATTTATGTGTAAAATAAATTAAAGCCATACAGTATAATGCACAAAATGAAACTTCAATAGAAAGGGGTAACTGCCTCTTGTTGTAGTAGTTTAAACAGATCTATAGTCTGGTATAGATCTATGGAGAGTTCTATCTACAAAAATCCATGCATGGGGTTTCTAAAGAATTGTTTACGCCAACTGTGCATTTCAAACAGCCTTCGTCATCAGGGATTGGGAAGGCTGAAAGACCATTAATCCCAGGTCTGACTCCTGAGATGGTCACGCGTTTCTGCTTTGGTACCAAAGCCCAACCCAAGCAGAAACGCGTGACCATCTCAGGAGTCAGACCTGGGATTAATGGTCTTTCAGCCTTCCCAATCCCTGATGACGAAGGCTGTTTGAAATGCACAGTTGGCGTAAACAATTCTTTAGAAACCCCATGCATGGATTTTTGTAGATAGAACTCTCCATAGATCTATACCAGACTATAGATCTGTTTAAACTACTACAACAAGGGGCAGTTACCCCTTTCTATTGAAGTTTCATTTTGTGCATTATAGTGTATGGCTTTAATTTATTTTACACATAAATTTCGACTGTGTGAATATATAGAATTTATGGCACTCAAGAAATTAGGCACTCAAGAAATTAGGCATAAATTCCTTTAGGCATAAATTCCTTTTGGGCATAAATTCCTTTTGTACATATATATTTCTTTTTGTGCATATTAAAATAAATTTCTTTTTGTGCATATAAAATTTCTTTTTGTGCATAAAAATTCTTTTGTGAAAATAATAAATTTTAATCCTGTGTATTCATACAATTTTAGAAAACACTATTAGAATACATACACCAATCATTCGTAACATAACACCTAGAAACCTAGAATGGAATCAAGCATAAACAAGCTTACACAAAAGGAAGGACACACATCAAGTATATACATACTAAAATAAATTTGAAGATGTAGCAGCATGTAAACTTGTGGTTTTGTATCGTCAGATACAATGGATTAGAGCTTTGATGCCGCAACAGGTGTACGGTTGTCCCCCTCCCCTGTGGGGTGGACTTAACATATCATATGACCTGCATCTGATCTCCGACACAAAGGTCAATATCCTATTACTAAACATACACACCCCACTCATTATATACACATACACGCATAGTATATAATGCGTATGCACCATACAGAACAAATATAAAAGTACCAGTCCCTGTTCATTGGGATTCCTGTGGTTTTGGGACTCCTGTGGTTTTCATACTGCCTGGCTACAAAGATAAGATGGCGAGTGCTAAAAGATAAGATGGCGAGTACTAAATGAGACAAATGACAAATGGCGAAATAACTTTCAAAAGATGTCCATCCCTACAAAAATTGGTGCAGTTATATTGCAGGCTTATCAACTGTAAACTCCCCTTCAGTCATACTAGAGGTAACTCTGCAATCATCGATTTTTATCATGGTTTTGTAGGTAGCAATCCGTTTTGTCATAATCATTGTACCTCTTTCTCTGTAATTTTAGTTCACATCTCCTGCTAAACATGAGTAACATTTTTATCCTCCGTAAAGTTTATCCTCCGAAAATTTCATCCTCTGAATTTTACTCTATATTGAATTTTGACTTCAATATTGCCCTTTAATTAAATTGATCCTCTAAAGAACTGGCCTTGTTGCATTTACGCGTTGGGTTGGGCTTTGGTACCAAAGCAGAAACGCGTGACCATCTCAGGAGTCAGACCTGGGATTAATGGTCTTTCAGCCTTCCCAATCCCTGATGACGAAGGCTGATTGAAATGCACAGTTGGCGTAAACAATTCTTTAGAAACCCCATGCATGGATTTTTGTCGATAGAACTATCCATAGATCTATACCAGACTATAGATCTGTTTAAACTAAAAACAACAAGAGGCAGTTACCCCGTTCTACTGAAGTTTCATTTTGTGCATCTACTGAAGTTTCATTTTGTGCATTATACTGTATGGCTTTAATTTATGGCACTCAAGAAATTAGGCACTCAAGAAATTAGGCATAAATTCCTTTAGGCATAAATTCCTTTTGGGCATAAATTCCTTTTGTGCATATATATTTCCTTTTGTGCATATTAAAATAAATTTCTTTTTGTGCATATAAAATTTCTTTTTGTGCATAAAAATTCTTTTTGTGAAAATAAAAATAAAATTTTTAATCCTGTGTATTCATACAATTTTAGAAAACACTTTTAGATTACATACACCAATCATTCGTAACATAACACCTAGAAACCTAGAATGGAATCAAGCATAAACAAGCTTACACAAAAGGAAGGGCACACATCAAGTATATACATACTAAAATAAATTAAATTAAAGCTGCATCACTACTGAGGCTTCAGATGGTTGGAAATACCTTGGTTTTGGATTGAAGCTGTGTAAACTACATGTTCGAACATCACGTTCCAACTCGAAAACATGTCAAAATGGCGGGACTTCAGCTCATTCAGCTGCCGAAAAACTTGCCACGTTTCTTCTGAGGGCAAGAAATTGCCACACTGTGTAAACGGGGACAAGATCATAGCTTCGTTATTCAATTTTACACAATATAGGTGATGAACTCCAAACGTTTTGTTGAACCTCCTAAAAATCGATCGATCGCTAAATTTTATTACTGTCGTACGATCATTGCCATCCAACATATTGCACGTGCTTCCCCAAGTTTCTGACAAGTTATCTTTCAGATAAAGCCAACACTCAAGTTTCTGATGCTCTAGATTCACACTTTCCAATATAATTTTTGAATGCAAACTTGTTCTGCTCCCCTGCATGGGCCTGGCCCATGGTACTTGCCCCTCATTCTGGGCAAAAACAATTGTTTGAATGCTTTCTCTTGTATTTGAAGCATAGATAAGCTAACTGGAAAATATCACACCACGTTGCTAGTATAATATTTGATGTAAACAATGCACATAAGACATTGCTCCTTGAAATAAATAGGCAACAATTGCCCAAAAAATGGCTATGTTGAAGACCATAGAATTCCAGGGTGGTCATACCATTCCAGAACAGCCTGGAATTCTGAAGTGGATACCCTGTTACCGGAGTGAAATTCCAAAGCGGGTAATGGATTCCTGGGTGATCATGCAGAATTCACTGCAATCCTGGGATAGACAACTCAAAATTTCCAGCATGGATAGCAAAACAGAGAGAGTGCAGTGACTGCATTTGCTTTGAAGTCTTGAATAACCCTTCTTCTGTGCCAAAAAAACAGCTACAGTCAAAAGACATGAAGGTGCCCCCTAGAGTTGAATATTCAATTCATTATTCTATTATTGGTTTCATTATTCAATCCAAAAATGCAATTTTGAATTCAATATTTTGTAATCTAAATCATTACTCTGGGTGAACTTAATTGCTTATTCAGAAATCAAAATTTGAGCATTTAACATTTTTAATATTGGATTGAAAAATGCATTTTTGGATGAAATGGAGCTTCGAGGATTTATTTGTTATTCACAAAATGCAAAGGAAAAGATGTGTGCATCTGTTTGCAAAAATGTCTGCAAGTTTCTCCTTGAGGAATATATTTGCTGTCATGCTTATTGTAACTATGTATTTTTAGTATAACTGTCTGCAGAAAGTAATGTGGGATGGAGTCACTGAAAAATATACATTGCTGATAAAAGTATTCACATCACTATTCACTGTTATTAAGATTGTCGTTACACAGTATCTGCCAAGCCGTAGATTGAGTAGCGCCCTTTCTTATGTGAATCTGGTTGACACATTAAGAACATGGATGATGTCAGCATGAACAGCACTATACCAGCCAGCTTGTATATAAGCTTCTTCTCTGAAGCAGGCAGCTTTTTAATAGAATATACCAGAAAATTAGGAAAAGAGGTAAATGAAAACCCAGAAATATCTCAGAGGAACATGCATCTCAAGGTAAGATTTTAATGTAGAAATCCACTGATATTCTGAAGTTTTCTTTCGTTTCCTGCTGAGAAAAAGAAAAATAATTATAAATTAGTATCTCTTCAGTAACATTTAAATGAAGCAGAAGGTTTGATTGGTAACACTTGTTTTATAATAACTGTGACCAGGTCACCAATCAGGAAATTGGTGATAGGCTTAATACCGCTTAAGTTCAGTTTATTTAATTAATTTCCTGTTAGCGGCAATGGGGCCTTTGATTCAGTCAGCCTAAATTAAGGTTGGGTTATTTTAATTACTGGTGCGCTGGTGCTATTCACATTCTTATAGTTAGAACAATTCAGTAATGCGCGTCGTTTCCGGAGGAACTATCCTAAAAGCTAGCGGCAAGCGTCCTTTAGCTCAGTAGAGTTTTGGAGTTTGTGTTGAGAAGAACTGAGTTGGAGCGAGCAAGCACAAGAAGCTATGTATAAGGGAGGCTACAAGATAATATTTATAACGAAGAACTACTTCTAGTAGTAAAGGTATGAGAACTTCCCCTATATTACTTTTAGTTACTCAACTCAGGTTTAGCTATTTTTCATGTGTTCAGACTTTGTTGGAGTTTACCGCTACACGTGGCATTCGTGTCAGTTTTGCTTGGAAAGCTTCTGTAGTTTTGTTACCATAACCAGCTCGGATCTTAGATAACTTTTGTTTACAATTCTGTGCGCTTCGCGTGTTGCACTTTTGCAAGATGTTGTTGTTGTAATTCACTCGGGGAATAATTTCGGCTTAGAGTTGTTCATATGCTTCTTAGCTCTGTTATCCGTTATCCATTTTGTTGTAATCTAGCTTAGAGTAGTATTTCTTAGGTTAAGCTTTCGTTATTTTAGTGTTCTCATTCAGTTTTGAGAGATTTTCGGGTTTTGTAAACAGCAATAATTATTCAATGGACACGTGTGTTCATGGCTGAGTTCCGATAGATTTATTCGTAGGTTAAAAGGTTATTCTACATTCTTATTTCATTCTTAGACTTAGTGAGCTCACCTTTCATGCAGGAGACTAAGTTAGTATTACATTTTCTTGGAGTTTCGTCTTTGTACAGCAAGTTATTGCCAGAAAGTAGCGCTGGGAATCACCGCATTTCGCTTCGGTAGTTTCTGAGCTTTCTGTCATTGGATTGCATTACCCATGAGCCTCTCCGCGCTTTTGTGTGATGTAATTTCCGGTGCTATTAATAACTTTCTGGAAAGAGTTTTCCTTTTGTTTACATAGTTTTAGCACAGTTTCTTTATAGTATTTTGGGGAAATATGTTTTTTAGGTTTAGTAGACTATTTCTATAGATCATTGTTACTGCATCTGCTATGCAGTGGACTTATATTCTTCTATAATGGTATATTTTGGAGCCATTTATATTCAGTATATTTTGGCAGTATTTTCATGGAATTTTGTAGTAAAGAAGGTTTATGGATTCCTGCGAGCTCAATTCAATTTTAGCTTTCAGAATGTAATTTAGGAAGTAGTTATAAATAGTTATTAATGAGAAACTGTATTAGAGTTAGTTGTTAAATTTGTTCTATCTATTTTGTGTACTATAGGTTGGGTCCTAGCTTGTTGGTCCCGTTTCTAGTGATAATAAAGTAGTTTCATATTCAGCTCAGACCTATTGAATCTTGCCCCGCCTGCCGCACGGTTACATTTTGGTACCAGGAGTGGGGTCTGAGTGATTTTTGAAGCTGCTTAAGTTGAGTGTGGGAAACGGGATCAACAGAGCATGTCAGCAGAGGACCAGATGAAGGCCTTGGAGGCTAAGCTGAAGGCGTTGGAAGAGCAGCTCCAACAGGCATCCATTGGCAGCAGCAGTAGCAGTCAAGGCTCAGCCCAGGCACAACCAGAGATCAGAGTGACCGTCCCAAGGGAGCGTCGGTTTGGCCGATATGGTGGAGTTCGGGATGATAAAGTGTTGGAGGACTGGATAGCCGATGCGACGAGAGCAGTAGCTGGCCAGTCCGAGGCAGACGCAGTAGACAGCCTTGTTTACCACCTGGACGGTGCAGCGAAAGATGAAGTGCGGCTGAGGTCCCACACTGAGTGGTCAACGAAAGATGGGGTCTTCGCCATACTGAGGGGGGCATTTGGGGAACACCTGACGCAGACCCAGACACTAAGGCGTTTCTTTGGGAGGCGCCAAGGTGAACGGGAAAGCGTTCGGGACTTCGCCCAAGGATTGATGGTTCTCCTGTCTAGAGTTGAAAAGCCAGCAAGTGAGAAGGACCAACTCCTCAAAGATCAGTTCATTGAGAACTTGAAGAGCTCAACCCTTCGTCGTGAAGCACGCAGGTGGAGCCGGGACCATCCCACAAAGACCTTTCAAGAGGTTCGGCAGGAAATTGAGCTCTGGGCTGCAGAGGAAGAGGGACCCACCCGGCGTGCAGGTGTACATGAAGTCGAGACGAGCGGGGCTGAATGCAACAGAATCTCTGCCCCGGCTGACCACCAAAAGCTACTTACTGACCTCATAGCAGGACAGAAGCTGCTGGCGGAGGGACTGGGCAAGCAGCAGAAGGCACTCGCTGACCATGTGGCAAAACAGCAGGTAGTTCTAAACCGACAGCAAGCTATTCTGGACCGCCTGGTGCAGCACAGTGGCCTTGAGGGGAATCAGCAAGGGAGGCCGCAGATCAAATGCTTCGGATGCAACCAAACTGGCCACATACGAAGGAACTGCCGGATCTCGCCATGGCCAGAACAAGCACCCCAGGCCAGTAGGAGGGAGCAGCCGGCTTTAAACGAGCAAACTCCGCGGCAGTGAGCCCACCTGCGGAGGGAGAAGACAGTGGCTCACATTCACCAATGAACTTGGTGGGGGGTACCCCCACCATATCCGTAAAAATGGGAGGAGAGGAGGTGATGTGTCTCGTGGACACAGGCTCGACTGTGACACTTATATCGGAGGCATTCTACCGAGAGAAGCTACAGCCAAGGTGTGGGGGAATCCAGAAGATGGGTCACCTGTTCCGTCTACATGGAGCCAATGGGCTAGAGATTCCATACCTTGGCTTCCTGGAAACAGAAATCGTGATTGGTGATGTGACCGTGCCGAGGTGCGGGGTGCTTGTCCTCAAAGACACACCGGTCACTGTACGGAAGAGAAGCAAGGTCCCAGGGTTGCTAGGCACCAATGTGCTGGCGAAGGTGCCACAGTTCAGTGGGGTGCTACCTCCAGTGCATGAGACAAGCCAAACCCGGGAGAGGACAGGATTCGTCAAGGTGGCAGGAGTGCACAATGTGTGGGTACCACCCCATACTGAGATGGATGTGGCAGTTACTGGCCCCATGTGGGGTACTTGTGCACTCGTAGAACCCTTAGACGTCCTATACAGGGAAACCTAACGGTGTTAAGTACTCTTGTGGACACTAAGAAGTCGTGTTACGTGATCCGGGTAGCTAATGAAGGGTCAAGAGATGTATGGCTACAGCCCAAGGCAAGGATCGGAGTAGCGCGAGAAGGAGCAACGGTTGGAACAGGAGAACAGCTGCAGCTCTTGCAGGAGAGCAATGAGGTAACAGTCTCCCTCAATCCTAGTGTTAACCCCAGCGAGCCACCCTCACGGGAAGCTGAGGAAGATGCACGAAGGCAAGGGGAGGGGGAGCTCCCAACCGGGATTACCGAAAAATGCTTTCCTGGGACCGAACTGCAGAAAGCTCAAGCTCAAGCTTTGTTTCGGAAATACAGTGGTGTGTTCACCAAGGACTCTAAAGACCTAGGATGCACCACTGCCACATACCACAAGATAAACACCACCGACGAGATTCCAGTCGCCCAGCGGCATCGGCGGATACCACCAAACCAATTGGAGGAAGTAAAACAACACCTGCAAGACCTCCTTCAGAAGGGTGTGATCCGTCCCAGCAAAAGTGACTATGCGTCGCCAATCGTTCTTGTCCGGAAGAAGAGTGGTGCCCTGCGTCTATGCGTGGACTACCGGCAGCTCAATTCCAAGACTAGGCGTGACGCATACCCACTACCCCGGATAGAGGAGTCGCTCGACGCACTTCGGGGAGCGAAGTTTTTCTCGGCGATCGACTTGGCATCGGCCTACAATCAAGTTGAAGTCCACCCAATGCACCGACACAAGACCGCCTTCACCACACCCATGGGACTGTTTGAGTACAATAGGATGCCTTTTGGGCTGTCGAACGCTCCCGCCACCTTCCAGCGACTAATGCAGGGGATATTCCGCGACGACATGCTGCAGACTCTGATGGTGTACTTGGACGACATAATTGTCTTCGCGTCAACCATGGACGAGCACCTGAAGAGGTTGGAGACAGTCTTCAGGAAATTACAAGACCATGGCCTGAAGATCGAACCAAGCAAGTGCAATTTCTTCTGCAGTGAAGTCACATACCTTGGCCATGTGGTGTCAGCGGCGGGCGTGGCAACAGACCCAGAAAAGACAAAGGCAGTACAAGAGTGGCCGGTTCCAGATAGTCTGCGCGACTTGAGGTCGTTCCTCGGGTTTGCGTCTTACTACCGGAGGTTCGTCCCTAAGTTTGCCCAGACTGCTGGACCGCTACACAAGTTGGTAGCAGACCTGGGGGATGGCGGAAAGAATAAGAACCCAAAGAAGAAGATTGAAAACAGATGGACGGTAGAGTGTCAACAAGCTTTCAACAAGTTAAAGACACTGCTCACTTCAGCACCAGTACTGGCGTATCCAGATTACTCAAAGCCCTTCATTCTGGAAACTGACGCCTCAAACGAGGGATTGGGTGCTGTGCTATCTCAGGAGCAAGGGGGAGTGGTCAAGGTCATCTCCTACGCAAGCCGAGGACTTCGAGGGGCTGAGAGAAATATGGAAAACTACTCGTCACAGAAGTTAGAGTTGCTAGCTCTGAAGTGGGCAGTGTGTGACAAGTATCGAGAGTACCTGGTCGGCAGCAAATTCGTGGTCTTCACAGACAACAACCCGCTGACGTACTTACAGTCGAAGAGCAAGTTAAGGGCTGTGGAGCAACGCTGGGCATCAGAGCTGGCAAGCTTCGACTTTAGTATCAAGTACCGCCCCGGGAAGCATAACCAAAATGCAGACGCTCTGAGCCGCATCGGGCAAAAGGCTGAGACAGGTGATATTGAAGTTGCCACTGTATTAGCGACCAGTACTCAGACCACTAAGATACCGGAAGAGGTGAGGCAACATCTTCTTACGGCTGCGGCTTTCCTGGCCGACACCTGTCCTGGCAATGTCGAGGAAGTTCAGGCTACGTCACTGCCAACTTTGCCTGCAGGGGACTTAGCAGAGCTACAGAAGGAAGACCCCAACATCAAGCGTCTCATCCACTATCGTACCCTAGACCGGCAGCCCACCAGGGAGGAGCGGCGTCAAGAGTCAAAGCCAACACTGAAGCTGTTGAACGAATGGAAGAAGATATGTGAACAAGAAGGAGTGCTTTATCGGCGTACAGGGGACAAGGAGGGAGGAGAACGACTACTCCTAGTACTCCCTAGGACACTACGCAACCAAGTATTAAAAGGGGCTCATAACCAAAGTGGACACCAAGGCCAGGAGAGGACTGAACAGATTATCAGACAGAGATGTTGGTGGCCTGGTCTCCATGGTGATGTCAAGAGTTGGATTGGAAACTGTGAGAGGTGTGTTGTTGGGAGAGGGATCTATATACCAGTTAAGACCCCCATGGGTAGCATCACAGCAACCCGCCCACTTGAAGTGCTCGCGATGGATTTTACGCTTCTCGAACCAGCGTCAGATGGGCGTGAAAATGTGCTGGTACTGACAGATGTTTTTACCAAGTACACCATAGCGGTACCGACAAGGGATCAACGGGCGCCAACAGTGGTCAACACCCTAATCAAGGAGTGGTTCCTAACCTATGGTGTCCCGGAGCGGATCCATTCAGACCAAGGAAGGAGCTTCGAGGCGGAGGTAGTCCAGGAACTGTGCCGGACGTATGGGGTGAGGAAATCCCGGACGACACCCTACCATCCCCAGGGAAATGGCCAATGTGAGAGATTTAATAGGACTCTCCATGAGTTGCTGAGGACCCTTTCTCCAGAGGAAAGAGGAAGTGGCCCCAACATCTCAAGGAGTTGTGTTATGCATATAATGCTACACCCCATTCAACAACTGGTTATTCCCCTTATTACCTGATGTACGGAGAGATGCCAAACTTCCCTGGATATACTCCTACCAACTGCTCCCTTGGAAGATACCCGTAACCAGTCCTGGGTAACTACCCATCAGCAACGTCTGCGCAAGGCATATGTGTCAGCTGGCAGCCACCTGAAGGAAGCAGCCATAACCAGGAGGAACCGACATGCAAGAGGGAGGGAGTTTGCACCTCCACTGGATGCTGGGATGCGAGTGCTCCTACGTAATCACAAAGTTAGAGGGCGCAACAAAATACAAGACAACTGGGAGAGTACCATCTACAAGATTGTGGAGAGTCTGGAGAATGGGACATATGTAGTCCAGCGAGCAGATGGCAGCGGAGGAGACAAGGTTGTGGGACGGGGTGAGATCCAGGTCTGCCCTGCTGTAATTGCAGAACCTCGCCAACGACCAAGGGCACACAGGGAGAGAAATCCCACTACTCGAGCTCAACCTGAGGAAACATCGGATGATGACAGCGAGGGACCTGGTGATGTCGAAATCCAGGTTGCCCTACCACCACAATACCAGGAGACTGATTCTGAGCGTACTGTAGAGGATGATATCCACTCTGATGTTGAGGACCCACCACTTCGGCGGAGTAAGAGAACAACAGCTGGTCGTCATGGAAACATGCACCACCAACCGCAATCAGTGTTGCTATGACAGCATCTGTGAACTATATATGAACTGATCTAATGATCTAATTAGGTAGGCAGCATATATAGTAGTACAACATATGTTATGTTTCATTGTTAAGCTTGCCGCAGGGGCATGGCAAGCAAAAGAGGGGGTGGGTGTGACCAGGTCACCAATCAGGAAATTGGTGATAGGCTTAATACCGCTTAAGTTCAGTTTATTTAATTAATTTCCTGTTAGCGGCAATGGGGCCTTTGATTCAGTCAGCCTAAATTAAGGTTGGGTTATTTTAATTACTGGTGCGCTGGTGCTATTCACATTCTTATAGTTAGAACAATTCAGTAATGCGCGTCGTTTCCGGAGGAACTATCCTAAAAGCTAGCGGCAAGCGTCCTTTAGCTCAGTAGAGTTTTGGAGTTTGTGTTGAGAAGAACTGAGTTGGAGCGAGCAAGCACAAGAAGCTATGTATAAGGGAGGCTACAAGATAATATTTATAACGAAGAACTACTTCTAGTAGTAAAGGTATGAGAACTTCCCCTATATTACTTTTAGTTACTCAACTCAGGTTTAGCTATTTTTCATGTGTTCAGACTTTGTTGGAGTTTACCGCTACACGTGGCATTCGTGTCAGTTTTGCTTGGAAAGCTTCTGTAGTTTTGTTACCATAACCAGCTCGGATCTTAGATAACTTTTGTTTACAATTCTGTGCGCTTCGCGTGTTGCACTTTTGCAAGATGTTGTTGTTGTAATTCACTCGGGGAATAATTTCGGCTTAGAGTTGTTCATATGCTTCTTAGCTCTGTTATCCGTTATCCATTTTGTTGTAATCTAGCTTAGAGTAGTATTTCTTAGGTTAAGCTTTCGTTATTTTAGTGTTCTCATTCAGTTTTGAGAGATTTTCGGGTTTTGTAAACAGCAATAATTATTCAATGGACACGTGTGTTCATGGCTGAGTTCCGATAGATTTATTCGTAGGTTAAAAGGTTATTCTACATTCTTATTTCATTCTTAGACTTAGTGAGCTCACCTTTCATGCAGGAGACTAAGTTAGTATTACATTTTCTTGGAGTTTCGTCTTTGTACAGCAAGTTATTGCCAGAAAGTAGCGCTGGGAATCACCGCATTTCGCTTCGGTAGTTTCTGAGCTTTCTGTCATTGGATTGCATTACCCATGAGCCTCTCCGCGCTTTTGTGTGATGTAATTTCCGGTGCTATTAATAACTTTCTGGAAAGAGTTTTCCTTTTGTTTACATAGTTTTAGCACAGTTTCTTTATAGTATTTTGGGGAAATATGTTTTTTAGGTTTAGTAGACTATTTCTATAGATCATTGTTACTGCATCTGCTATGCAGTGGACTTATATTCTTCTATAATGGTATATTTTGGAGCCATTTATATTCAGTATATTTTGGCAGTATTTTCATGGAATTTTGTAGTAAAGAAGGTTTATGGATTCCTGCGAGCTCAATTCAATTTTAGCTTTCAGAATGTAATTTAGGAAGTAGTTATAAATAGTTATTAATGAGAAACTGTATTAGAGTTAGTTGTTAAATTTGTTCTATCTATTTTGTGTACTATAGGTTGGGTCCTAGCTTGTTGGTCCCGTTTCTAGTGATAATAAAGTAGTTTCATATTCAGCTCAGACCTATTGAATCTTGCGCCGCCTGCCGCACGGTTACATAACCTTATAATTTTGGAGGACAAGGGTCAATAAAGAAGAATGTAACTGCAGTGCTTTTTGTAAAACAACATTAACAAATGTCAAATGGGCTGTTCCACAAAAAGCCGTAACCCCTATTGAGGAACTCTATAAATTCAAGAATGATGTACCCCTGTTGAGCAACCCCTATGGAAATTTGAAGCAACCCTGAGGAAATTCCAAGTTCTCTTCAGCCCCCTTGGAATTCAGGACAAAAAGAAAGGCACTGTGGAAATTATTGGATCAAAAACAATATAGGCCCTGTGGAAATTCAAGACTCAAAAACAAAAAAACAAAACAAAAAAAACCTGTGGAAATCCCAGTGTCATAAATTCCAGGTTCCTCAAAAGGCTCTACCAAAGAATGACATGGACACTAGTCCTCCTGGGGATAGAAAGCTGTTTAACCCAGCTTTGTCAAAAATTTTGAGATTTTCCCTTGCATGGCAGTCAATACAGAAAATGTATGAAAAATCCAGTGACAATGAGGGTAATTATACAGTCAAATTAATTTATGAAATGTTCACAATAATTATGCGGGTGATACAGACTTGCCAACTCTTACGGTTTCACCATGAGACTCACGGTTTGGGTCATTATCTCACGGTTTGCCACAGGTCTGGTGATAGGTCTCAAATCTTGTGACACCTGCCTAATAAGGGTGAGTGACAGCTATGGAAAGGGCAGGACTGTCATCACCCTCATTTTTTATACCCCACCGTAGACCTACGGTCAAAATTGTATACCCTACCTACCGCAGACCTGAAGTTAGTCACCAGGGTGGTCCAATTGGTCGCAATCAAAGCAGAATTTTGATAATCATGAAAAGGTTTCAAAATAAACCACCTTTCCAATAATTGTGGTACAACTTTGATCAAAACTTGTTTGCACTTGGGTAGCCATACTGAAATACATACCCTATCAGCGACCAAAAAGCGAAAAACTTACCCTACCGTAGACCTCAGGAGCCCAAAAAACATACCCTATAGGGCGGCGCATACCTGTATACCATATATGAGGGAGTACCCCCTCCCCCCCAGGTGTCATCATAATATGCTATTTTTTTATGAAAAGGAAACTTTTATAGCAACAGAAATCCTTAGAACCTCAGCAACCTCATTTTATATTCTGCCTGTCAGAAAACCCCTCAATGATTTGCTTCCCCTTATAATGATGCCCACTCAATACAACAAGAGGCCTCCCAGCTTGGTTATTATAAATCAAGGAAGTGAACTGGCATATTAAGTCATTTGTATCAAAATCTAACTCAAGTCGTGATTCATGAATCCAACCAGTTGCCATACTATTAAATTGCCATTCCCCAAAAAAACATTGGGATACTTTTACTTTTACAGAATTAGGTGATCTTTGTGCATACCTTCGACGTGTTTCTGTGCTTCCAGCACTTGATGATCAGCTGCATAAGCCATATTCGCGCATCTCGGTTGAATAAATTTCGTCTCGGGGACGCCATTTTGCACTTGGACGTCCGTGATTTGACAGCATTTTGAAGTTTTTTGGGGTTATTTTGCTAAATATTTCATGGCTAACCCAGTTCTTGATTGCAATCCTAAACTAATAGTCCAGGCATTCTACTACAAAAATGGGCCTAACCTGGAACTAATTCCCACAAAAGAAATTTCAACTGTTTTTGGTTCTTTGATCACCTCTTAATAACATATGAAAAGTCCCAGAAAATCCCACCACGGCAACATTCCGAAAAACAGGATTTATTTTAGGCAGTCGAGAAAGCGATTTGTAGCCGCATGGAACCGAGGCTGGTATAATAAATCAACATCGAGGCTCGAAAAGACGATGTAAAATGCACAAAACTACTTATCGGCATTGAAAATATTTTAATTATTTTTCAGTGCAAAAATCCCACATAACAGAGAAGAAAAAATCTGTATTTTTTTTCGAAAAAGCAAATCGCGGTTCTAATATGCAAAGATTTCATAAAGAAACAAGCAGAAAACTGAAAAATTTAAGAAATATAAATGCTTTGTTTGGACTACTTAAACTAGAACCAACGGGAAAAGATTAATGTTTTACTTGTTAATGTTTAATTGTAAGAAAGAGAAATTGCCGAATGTGTTTGTTTACTCTAAAACTAGTGCCTGAAAGCCGTCTGAAATGATGTTTCTAGCGCGCGGGCATCGTATAAGGGACTGTTCGTTAATTACGTCGCAGGGGGGGCTGGTGGTTTTTTCTGCTCGTAGGTTTTGTGAAAACTTACCCCCCTACAAAAAAGTAGTTTCAATTTCTACCCCCTTCGAAAAACGGCTATTTGAAATTTTACCCCCCTCCCCCTGCACGCTAATTGACTAAGCTACAATGTAAGCATCAAAATGACGTCTAAACTAAGTACGATTGTTGAATAGGATGTACCGGTAGAACAAGCTCTAACTGGCAAGAAAAGCCGAGGAAAAGTTTGACAGAAACCTTTAGTAGGAAAGCTTTAGTTGGCTTATGACCCCCCGCAATTGCACTCAATCTCAGTCCTAGTCTGTTGAAAATTTGCATGATACTGAAATGCACCCCCCAAAAGTTTCGCGTGTTCTAAAAAATTTACCCCCAAATTTTTCAACGTTCTGCAAAATTTACCCCCCTATAAAACCACCAGCCCCCCCTGCGACGTAATTAACGAACAGTCCCTAATTACTTAGTTATCATTACTTAGTCAAGCGCTCGGAGTATTTCACCTGTTGCAGAAGGAAAAAAAGCAATACTGTAAAGATGTAAACAATTCTGCATTTATTATTGTATAAATGTAAGTAAAATGCCTTGCTCGATGTCTTGATCGATTTCTTGAATAAGGTATTTTAGCAATGGGCTATTGAATTGTCTATTTGCACTAGAAAATTGATTCAGGCCGTCGCAACATTGCTTGGAATAAAATTATTCTTTCACGGTGCACGATAAAATGTCATGATTAGGGCTATAGAGAAATTCCAAATTCTTACAAATCTGCAACAGTTTGCTATTAGAGACTTTTTGGAATACATATTCAAGAACTTATTGGATTTTGATTCATCACGCGCATTTCCAAGCCATCTAGTTTTAATTGAATAATTCATTATCGCTGCGCACAGATTCTAAGATTCAGACAAACATTCCATCTGAAATCATCCCATTCAGAAGGACCGCGCTTGAATACGAGCCAGGGTAGGAGTGCATACAAGCTCTCTGCTATAACGAGTGCAACTACCAGTTTACAAATTCATTTTGTATCGTTCTTTTGAGAGAAAACTGAGAAAATGGGAGATACGTGTATTTGTTTGTCTGAGATGTTAATTAGTGTCGACGTCATCTGTGTGCAGCGCTATTGACCGTTGAGAACAACACCCCTGAGCCGTCCCAACTCGTTCTGGCGAAGACGGCTTTCATTATTTAAAACAGACAAGCAGTGTTCTCATCTCTTTGATGTTGCGTGCGGAGCATCGTGATTGCTGTCAAATGGAAATGGACAGCGTAAATGTCGATGTGGATCCCCCCACATTTCCACACTGGGGGTAGTGGTTCTTTAACGTCCCCCTTAAACTTGTTACAGCTTATAGTAAAGGCGAGACGGAACCCCGGTTGATTGTAAATGAATGGTAAAGATGAATGGTAGCGAGTAAATGATTATCGCAGTTAAGAAGCAATCTAAATGTCTAAAGGCCCGTTCACGCTGCGCGATCTTAGCTGTGATTTTTCCATCTATTTGGCTTTGCGATATTTGTCCGTTTGTTGGTGATTTGAAGAAATCGCAGTGGAATTTGAACGTTCAAATCTTCTGCGACGTCGCGGCGACATCGCAAGTGAAATCGCCATAAGATCGCCGGCCGTTCACACCGCGCGATATGACATCGCCGTGGAATCGCCCCAGAAATCACGCCTTAAGATCACAGCTAATATCGCGCCGTGGGTGAATGAGCCATAAGCGATCGCTATAAATAGCGATAACTGATAGGAAAGAAGTCCGTCACGAAAATTTTTTTACCTTCCATCGCGCGGTCAGATTTTCCCTTATAAAACGCCATTATTAGGCGGGAAATTGGCGAGCTTATTGGGCAGATGGTTCCGAACGGTTAACCGACGGAGAGTCTCACTAGCATACGCAGAACACTCAAGGAAGTACGGATGACACATGAAAAATAGAAAATCGTCAAGTCACCGGTTCACGCACATCCACATCCCACACGTGTCCATTGAGACGAATGGCTGAATGCGATTTTCAACGGGCGTGGGGGGAGAGATGTGAAATTTTTGTACCTGCCATGGCCAAGTTAAGTACGTTGTTGATGGCCAACACACCGAGCTACTAATAAGATGACCCACTACGGACGATCAGCGGGCAAAGGTGCAACATTTTCCTTTGTGGACGGGATGAAGAGATGTTTTCCTGGCGAACTCACAGAATAAATAACGGCTAATAACAGCACAACGGCGTTATTATGAACTGATTCCGCACTCTTTAAGCCGATGGCGACGCATGATGTTCTTATCGTGAAGACATCCATTCTCCATCGCCGCCGAAAGCCCAGTACCTAGTGGAACTGTTTTTTATTTGCCCAGAGCCCAAGTCCACCTCGACACAAATCAAAGTATGGAACATGGGGTCATCTCCAGTGTAAGAACTATTCCCTGAGGACACCTTTGTGTTTAGTTACTATTTAATCATGATTAGTTCAACCTTCGTTCTACCAAACAAAGAAAGCTTTGTGACGCAGCTGGTGAGTTCTTACACTGGAGATGAGCCGGAACATGCGAAGAGTCCAAGCAGAGCTACGTGACGCCCCCATGCATCGAAATATGTTAAATATTGCTAAATGACCACCTCCTACTGTCCTACAAAAGTTTGATATCCGCCATCACACGATTATAGAAGTTGATCGAATTTATATTTATAGAAAATGCGCTTTGACTTTTCGTGACATTTACACAATTACGAGCTAGGGTCACAATGTCGTGGACTGTATATCACACAAGGAAAATTTTGACTGTCGATTACGGCGATGATGCTATTTTACGAAAATTCACATTCCGCCGCTTTACTGGCGACAATTGAGCAAGTTACAAATAAAGAATATTCGTCAGTGTGCGTTTTATCGATATTAAACGTTTTTATGCGAAACTGTCGAAGTTTTGATAAAATTTAAACAAATTAAAGGGCACTTCCGGTTTCAGCCTCGTTTTCATGTAGCACGCAGAGAGCCTCTCCGCCAAAAGCTGCAAAACGGAGTGTTGCCGTGCTGGGATTTTTTGGGACTTTTAGTATGTTCTTCTAGACGTTAATTCTAACAGGTTTCTGAAGAGAAAGCTTTTGTGGGAATTAGTTCCAGGTCCAACCATAAAATGCCTGGACTATAAGACGGTCAAATCACACCAGAAAACAGGATAAAAGGTTGGAAATCCAGGGAAAAGTAATTTTCACCTCAACAAACACTTGTTGTCTTCCAGAATACCGCGAAAAGTTCAAAACACCACAGGGTTTCGCGCATGCGTAGACGTTTTTCAGCCCTGCCCCGGCGATTGCGTTTACTTGACACCGCGCATTTGAAAAAGCTCGGCCTGACCGTGATGCACCGCGCGCCTCCTCGAAGAAAACAACATGGCGACGGGGCGACTGGTGGTATGTACGAGTCTGGATGAGGATTTTATCGAGGCTCTGGGAACGAGAGAATAGTTCGCGAAAAGGATAAAAGTAAGTAAGGAACTTTATTAACGTCTTAAATCTTCTAGCCGTACACGAGTGCAGTACACCCAAACAACAGCGGAGTAGGCTCTCTGGGAACGAGATTGGTGCACACTCCACCTTACCCCCTTTCACTCGGAAAAAGTCGATACGGTTGGTTGATCCGGGATTCAAACTCAGGACCGTACGTACAGCGTGCCGTGCACAAACACACTGCGGATCGGTATTCGGATCGGTAACTCATGATGGAGGATACCTCAGTTACCATCACCTCTGAAAAGGTCAACTGGCGGATCCGACCTGCCATGAGGATGATTGTCCATCTATATTGCAGCTTATAAAGGTGAGTGAATTCTTGGAATTGTTATTTTTTGTCATTAGACTATAACAGAAACAAATAAGAAGCGATTTGAAACGTGTAACAAACATACATTGCTTCAGTGCCAAGCTGCGGAATATTCGCAGAATAAATAATTGGAAGAGGTTTTTGTGATTTCCAGAATAAACAATGTCGAGACAGGTGGAATCAGGCGAGGCCGTGAGGCCGAGCCTGATTCCATTGGCGAGACATTGTTTATACTGGAAATCATAAAAAACGAATTCAATAATTGTTTTATTATACATTGATCAGTAAAAATACTTTTTTTTTCTGTCAAGCAATTTCTTTTACACAAGCGCCTTGTTAGATAGGGAAAACATTCAAGTGCTCTAGTCCCATTATGCATTGCACGCGTAGGATCAAGAATTAGCTAGCTGATTCGTAGGATCAAGAATCAGCTAGCTGATTCTTCAAGAATCAGCATGCTGATTCTTGGAGACCCTCAAAGTGCGTGATTCCCAAAGTAAAGCGCACGCTTTTAGCCAATCAGAATCGAGATAGTGAGTACAATGTATAATAATGGAAATGGTCGGCCCCTAAGCAGGCGAGAGTTCATTATTGACCAAATATGGTCATAAACTCGCTATGAATAATCCACAGCTTGGTTGGCCGTTACATGTTTCAACTGAGTTATATGTTTCTGACTATAATCCTTGTAATAAATTGTAGGAAATCTTAGAGCGGATTTCAGCATAGGTTTCTCTTTCCTCAGGATCATTGAGCAGTTTTTTAGTCGATGTGTGAAGTTTGTATGAGTTCCTAAATAAACCACTACTAGCATCTCTTTACTCTACTATGTTCTGAAAGGCTGCAATCTTCAAAATTCCAAACACTCAGCAATATTCCGGAATTTTTTTTCAAAAAATCATGGTCGCTTGCTCAAACACACCTCACAGCAAAAAATTACAACTATTCAGCTTTCTTGTTTTACCTTTTTCGTTGAAATTGACCTGCTCTGAATGATATAGATGGCGAATATCTTTTCAGCCTCGTCGATTTGGCCTGAAATACATGTTATGTGTGCATGGTAGCACGTTCCCTGCTAGCAGAGGCCACTTCTTGAAGTCTCTTGAAGGCTTCTGCACACAAATGTCACAACCTCGTCCAGGATCGTGGACGTGCTTGACTGGTTTGGCTGGTTTTACAAGAATGGCATCAGTGTTTTTGCTTCGAAAACAGCGCACGCTTTAACAAGTGATTTCTTGTTCAATGACCAACGCACAACATTTTGATCAAATTTCTGTAGAAAATAAAACGTTCTCCAGCAAATTCTCAAAAACAAACTTTAGAATGAGTATCAGAGCAGCGTATAAGAGCCTTTAAGCTGAGTAAACGAGCCATTAAAGGCCACAAAAAGTGATTTTGTGTAAGTTGTACTGCAGATAAATTGCTATTTTCTTGTTCGCACACAAACTTGATCGACCAGTTTCTCCAAGCTCACGCCATTTTCTCACACATGCGCGACAGAGAAATGACATTGTGTGCAGAGGCTACTTTTGCATAGTTGAAAAACACAAGAAAACCATTAAAGTAAAAGAAAATGCAGGGAGATAAAAAGTAGCCTCTGCTCGCAGGGTAGGTAGCACGCCATGGTAAAAGCAAAACCGTTGTGAAGTTTTTGCTCCTGTCAAGGGTGGGGCCAGACATTTTCACTGACTAGAATCACAGGCGACTATAAAACTGCAAACTAGCAACTCTGGAGTTCGCTTAATAATCCTTGGAGCCTATAATTTCAGATGACTATCTCTTGATTTAACTGCATTTGCAGTTGGTTTGCCTTCTCATTGGCTGCTTATTTCTATCAACCAATCAAATTCAAGAGCAATTGTGTGACTACTAAGAAATCCTGAATTGGTTCGGCTCCTGATTGGCTGGGCTGGAAACCATTCTACAGCAAGTTGTAATTACTCTTGTTTCTGATTGGCTAGTGATACACAATTGCATTTACTTTCACAACAGTCATCTGAAATTTGCTCTAATAATATTTTCTCACTGTCCCAAAAACAAATGTGAGATCTCCCCCAAAATTAAGAATGTTCCCATAAGCTTATGTTGAAGAATACTTGGATTTTTCCGTTACCACTGTATGCATACGTGACTTCAAAATTCAAAGTTGCAATGGGAAACTGGCAATTTTCAGCTGTCAATCAAAACCAAAACGCTAGATTCTGCTGCTCCAGTGGATCGATATTGATTGCAAAAGCTATTCTTTGGCTTATTCTTTAAGCTATTCTTTGGCTTCCTTAGCTTGCTTAGAATGTTTAACTTTCTGTTCAAAAAAATCACATTACAATTTTCTTGCGTAAAATCGCCAACAGCAACAGTGAATTTTGAGGTCGTGTAGCAATGCATATGGTGGTACTGTAATTCTTAACGTTTTTACTTTATCGGTGAAATAGATGTTGAGAGAAACAATATGAAAACCTTGTAAAATCATGAGCCTCAGGCAAGCATCATTATTATTAGTGAAATTATAGTTCATGAAGTGGACTGGTTATGAAACACAACACCATGTATTGTACTATTCTTTGATTAGTTTTTCTGTGGAATCAGTAATTTGTCTGTACACTGTCATGGTACATATGTAGTACCAATATGAGTGTATTTTCACCTACACACATTATATGCATTGAAGTTTGCCAGGGTTCTTACCATTCCACTCCATTAACTTTGGTGATAACTCTGCTTTGCCATTCAAAAATTGGATGACCAATTTACCTGATCTTTTCCATACAAATACTGTATTTTTCTTCAGAAATTCCAGAGGGGGGGGGTCACTTTTCGACACCCTTCCATTGGGGGGGGGGGGGGGGGGGGTATGGATATTTTTTGGAACCACACAATACAGTACACCATAAGGTCTCTTTTTGCTTTGGGTCCATGTAAAATGGAAGCACTCTCATTTTGTAGAACTCCTGGGGGGTTTCTTCACATGTCAATCTGATAGGGGTGCTCATCATATTTTGTAGGGGTCAAAATCGACTCTCAGGTATTTTTTAGGGGGTATTGGAGAAACATTGTGGCTTTCAATGCAATGCCTGGGGGAAGCCTCGCCGGGATCGCGCGCCCGTTCGCTTTCCCCTCGTCACGCCCATGTTTTGTATTTGTCTGTCCTCGTTTTTTGTATCTGAGCATGGTGGAAGCCTCTAAATAAATAAATAAATTCACAAATATATGGTATTTTTTAGGGGATAAGCAATTGAAGGGGTCACAAACCAAGCAAACATTTTCTGGCTTTCTTTATTTCATTTATAGCTCTAAAAACAAGGGATTATGCTAGATGAGAAACAATAAACAATAACAAAAAACATTTAATATTGGTATTTTTTAGGGGTCACTTTGTTTTATAAGGTACTTTTTAGGGGGTGGATTTTTTATGTCCTGGTACTTTTTAGGGTACATTTTCCGATGTCCCGACAAGCACCCCTATCACTCTTACTTAGGAGACCCCCCCCAGGGTAGAACTACTCTCCCATAGAGAACACTCTCATAATATAACAAGCCAGGTGTGCTCAACCTATCTTTTAGGGCATTAAGCATTAAACTGGCCACTTGTGCTATCACTTAGAGTGTTTTAAAGACCAGGGTCCAGTTAATCAATAATGGTTTAGCACTAATCCAGGATTAATTACCATGGTGACTCAATGGTTTTGTTCAGAACTAAACCTGGTTTAAATTTAATCCGCCTTTGAACAACCTGCACCAGGTATCACTTACTGTAGGGCTGATGTCTGAAACAGTTCTTGCATGGAAGCCTACACATTTACTTCTTCTGAAGCTTGAATTGCTATATGAAAGTTGGGTACAAACCTGCTTAGCACTTAGTTTGATTGTGTCAATTAAGTAACTGTAGTGTAGCTTTGTCTTTTGCTGTTCACCCCATTATCTGGATCTTCACAGTGAATTTCATTTTTTCTGTTGAGCACCCCTGACTAAGTTATTATGGGAGTCTACCCCCTGATACTACTCAAAGTACCTACTTTTATTTGTGCTGTGCTTTCATGTGCATGGTAAGGAATATTTGTGAAAAAAAGAGCTCCAGAATACCTATGTATAGCCAGTGTGCCTTTTTATCTAGACTGCTTGCAGTCCCTTGCTCGGGGAATGTCCGTAATGAGAGGGTAAAAGTCTTACTTTGCGCGTGCCTAGGTAGTCTTACTTTGCACGTGCCTAGGTAGTCTTACTTTGCACGTGCCTAGGTAGTCTTACTTTGCACGTGCCTAGGTAGTCTTACTTTGCACGTGCCTAGGTAGTCTTACTTTACACGTGCCTAGGTAGTCTTACTTTGCACGTGCCCCTGTGGCACGCGCTTATCATGACCCTGGCATAAATGCATAGTACTACAGTAGGTGTGTGCAAAGTAAGACTTTTAACCTCTTATTATGCGTGCAAAATAAAACTTCTAACCTCTTATTACAGACGTTCCCCGAGCAAGGGACTGCAAGCAGTCTACTTTTTATCCTTTTTTCACATGTTATTGTACTGGTGGCACTGTCGTTGCATCTGAATGGGGGGGGGGGGGGGGCATTTGCACTCTGTGATATATCCCTGTTGGTGACATCTAAGATGTTTTTAAAAAAATGTAGTATCTGGTTTCAGGACTTGGCAGTTTATGAGAAAGAGCCGGAAAGTGTGGTAGAGATTTCAGAGAAAGGTAAAGGGATGATTATAAGTTCAATCTTTCATCTGACTGCCCTTTTCCCTGTCACCAGCATGGTTTGCATAGACTTTGAAAAGTCCTTGAATTTATTTTTAACTTGTCCTTGAAAAGCACTTGAATTGCAAGATAGCAATTTTCCGCCTTAAAAAGTCCCTTGAATTTTGATAAAATTAAACATTTGTCGATATCCTTGAGTTTGAGTCCAGCCTTTTCAATAAAACAGAGAAAATTTATGGAAATGCTAAACACCTATGGCAAACCGGCTCCCGGTATTTCCAATATGGTGGTTGTTTGTTTGCCATTGTATTAAAACAATTGGTCCAACTCCAGCATGAAACAATTTTAGTGAAATCTTGAGAGATCTTCCCTGAAACGCCTTTTCAGTGACAACAAGCCTTTTCACATATTAGAGCGGACTTCAGATGACAGCCGAAAATTAGCCAGACTTGCAATGCATTTAGTCAGCATTTCTATTGGTCGAGAGAAAAGTCTTTCAGCTTCTTTCTGACAATAAAATTGCGAAATAAAGTATAAACACGCTCGTTTTTCCAGACTGAAGAAATGTTGAAGCGGTAAAAGACTAATATATAGATTTAGGCAATGCCTACAAGCGGTCCTCCAATCATACACACCCCACTTCTTATTGCATGGTTTATTCTTGTAACAAATGTATCCCTTTTGAGGAGCCCAGCCTGGGATACCCAGCCTGGAATTTCAGTGCATTTTGAAATGATCACCCTGGAGTTTATGGTTACGCTTGTATTGACCGATTGATTGATTGAGTTGACAAAATAGATTCTCTCTTCCATTGCGGGCTACACTAGCAACAGAAAGTTGGCAAATATTTTCCCATTTCGCTATTAGTTGGGTCCCTTGTTCAGTCAGTTCAGTCTCCTCGCATCTCTCACTCTTTGCCTCTTTAAAGAATCAATGTATTTTGCGGGGGAGTTTGCGTCAAAATGCAACAAGTTTGAGCTGAAGTGACAAAGACATTGATTTGCACCAAAAAAAGATCGAATTGGTGTTGAAAGAGTAGGGATGTATGGTCCGTATGCGTGGATTTAAGACACGAGGGTTATGTGTATGGCAGTTACTGATGACCGGAGTCGCGAAGTGGAAGAGACAAGCCAGATATAATATAAAAGGGCTTGGTCCGCAGTGTATTTGTGGAGCAGGGGAGACTTCGTAACATCTGTGCAAAGGTTTAATTCCCCCTGTTCCGTCATGTATTCCAAAACCTGAGACAACTCGAGCCCTGTAAAATGGATCATCATTACTTTTGTTCAATTGTACGTACCTTGTCATTGTCTTTTTACAATTAACTTCCTTTTTATTCTAGTTCTCAAGGATGATTGCTTCGGGAAAGAAAAGTGGTTTGAATGCCTTGTAGCCGAGGAGCTAACAGCCGAAGATAGTTCCATTGTACCCAGACAAACTCAGATGTGCTGTTGCAACAAATTGGTGGGAATTGCCCTGTACTTTAATGCCTATTCTACTTGGCAGGGCCGCATGCTGTTTTTAGAAGACCTGTTTGTTACTCCCCAAGCTAGAGGTATGTGGGCATTTATGGGTATTAAGCTTTATTTTTGTGCTCGAGGCCTTTGTACTCTATTCCATTGTCTCGTTCTAAGGCTTTTGTTCGTGGCATTTGTTTCATTGTTTTCATGCCTCTTGTGCTCCGTAACACCATGAAATTGCCGCATTTATGCTTTTACTTGGCAAGCTGAAACGTCTTATCTTTAAATTGAATGCTCTTGGTAATGGTAACGGAGCAAGGCTCCCAAGCAAAGCATGTGCCAATATCGAATGAGCATTCAAAGGAATAAATATATAAATAGCAACGGCCTTTGATCTTGCCGCCTTTTCGAGTATGATGATCGTTCCCAGTTGCGGAACTGTCACTCAAACTCGGTCAGGCGCTTAGCTAGCCAAAGCCGACTTCTTCATCTTTCTCTCATTTGATGCTCATGCTCGCGTTGCAAGAATTATGGCCGAATATGCCTTTTTTTGGCGCTTATCGACGGCGAAGGGAAGCATATTGCTCTAGAGTGATTCACAAGGTTTTAATTAGAGAGCTGTTTGCGGCCTTTCATTGTGACGAACCACATAGCAAACTGTAACAACTCACAACTACGCGGCGGGTTTCGATCAAATCCCTGCTATCTGAATCTTTATTTCAGCTTCATATCTAGCCATCATGACTTAGGTGCACGTAAACGATAGGACTGGCTGCAGGAAAATCAAAGCCTTGATTTTGGCTCACAAGTGGAAAGCGATCTATAGTTAAGTTTGCTCAACGGCGTTTGGTTCCAAACGCAGCGAGTGTGAGTTATTCAGTTCCCACTTCAATCTTTCAGGCTGTAAAAATCTAAATAATCTTAAATCGTAACTAAAAGGTATGTTATAGATTTGATCTTTATGTGAGACCTGTTGCTTTAAAATTCTTCGCTATTTCTTTTCTCACGGGCTGATATAACATAGTTCGTCGTTTTGTTGCGTCCACTAGCAACAGCAACAACTTAAAGAGAAAAAGAAACATTTTAAAAAACTCTGTAAATGGAAAAAGTCACTCACTATAATTAAAACCGAAGAAGTCGGAATTTTCCACCCCCGGGGGGTAATCCCATATTTTTGGTCGGTGATTAGTATCGTCTAGGGCTCTAACACGGCGGCGAAACTTCAAGAAAGAGACAGAGAGTACTTGTTGACAAAACGATAAATTAGACAACATCCAAGGCAGCTTCTCAATCAAAGACGGAAATTTCTTGATGGGTATCTTTTAGGGAAAGAAATTATTTTTACCCTAAAAAAATATTTTACCACGTCCTTTTTGGTATCTTGTAGGCCGGTGAAACTGAAAGTTCCCGACGATCATCCCCTACCAAAAATTATGGGACCCCCGGGTTTTCCACCGACATTTCCAACAATTAAACGCTAGGTTGGAATCAGACACCAAAACAGAGACGCTAGAGGAAACACAGTTCAGCGGCAGCGGGCCTTTAGATCACGATATAACAGAAAATGAGATCTCTAGTGCGATTAACAACCTGAAAACGGGGCAGGCACTAAAGTGTGGCGTGGAAACTTCGAAAACACCTTTATTAAGACTCCTGTTTAATAAGATGTTGAACAGTGGAAATACCCATCCAGTTGGAGTTACGGCCTCATCGTGCCGATACTCAAAAAAGTGGATCGCAGTAACGCAGAGAACTATACACGAATTCCGTTAAAGAAAGTGTTCACATCGATCATGAACTACAGGCTGTACAACTATTTAAGCTTAGTTGAGAATGGTATGCTTAAATCAGAACAAGGAGGGTGTTTCGGTTCCTGCATGAACGGGACGCCATTTTGAACAAGCACACTTTATTTCAAATATGGTATATGCCATATAAGGCATGATCATAATAATGATGTAACCGGAAGTACATGCAAGTGCATATAAAGTACTACTCGTAACATCTCCCTTTCGTACAAAAAATGTAAACTCTAATCATGCTGTAATCATGAATGTTCAAGTGTCTCTTTGCTACCTACAAAATGATAGCATCAAACTCTTAGCATAGTATATAGTTAACAGTCTTTAAACATAGTCTTCGAACCGCTTTGTTTTCCGGATGGTTCGTGTCCGGGTTCTCCTATCAGCTGATGCTGCGGTGCTGCTGACTGGTGACTGTGGAGCTGTCTCTGAGCTGATGTTATCCTTCGCAGTTTGGACTGGTGATGATGGTGTTACCTCCAACCTGACCTTGTCCTTGGCTGCTTGGACTAGTGCTTGTGACAGTAACGAGGGTAGATCTTCAGTTGACGGTTGAGCACTCGACAATGTTTCTCGTGGCGCTAATGGCTTCAGATGCTGTCTGTTTCTCCTTAGGGTCTGTTTGCCGATTGTGATGAGATACGATCTATCAGACAGCTTTCCTACACACTTTCCAGGCGTCCACTGTTTCGGGTTCTTGGGTGGTTTGACTCGTATATCCTGCCCAACTTCTATCTCGGGTAGAACAGTGTTGTTGATGTGAGAAGGAGCCCTCTTGTTCTCCTTGACATGAGTCGTTGTGCTGGGCTGGAACCCATACTTTTGTAGGTGTGTTTCTCTGATCTAGTAGAGCTAGCCATAGATCTTTACCATCTCTTAGTGCTTTCTTCAACAGTCTCTTTGAAACTTTGACTCATGACCCAGCTTTCCCATTTGATTTGGGATACCCCTGTGAAGACGAGTCGTGCTCGAACTCCCAGTGGATCATGAAACTCATGACTGACTAGCTGAGGTGCATTGTCTGTAACAACAATGTCTGGAATTCCATGCCTACTAAACTGTTCTTTCATGAATTGAATCACTGTGTCTGATGTAGTGTCTACTAGTTCACCCACCTCAATAAAGTCAGAGTAATGGTCTATCATTGAAATGTACAGCTTTCCCTTGAGGGTGAAGATGTCCGCACTCAATCTGCTCCACGGTCTGTCCGGTATCTTCTGACTCTGCATTGGTTGTTTTGCATTTCCAGCTAGGTATTCTGCGCAGACAGCATTTTCCAACCATTTCTTTCACTTCCTGTGTCATTCCTGGCCAAATAATTAAGTCTCTTGCTTTCCGCAGACATGACTCTGTACCTAAGTGACTTGAATGGATGCGCGACAGGGTGTTAGCTCTCATCGATCTGTGTATGATGACTCAATTGTTCTTGAAGAGAACTCCATTGTGCAGGGTGATCTCTTCCCTGTAATTCCAATAATCAAGGATCTGTTCAGGAGCCTGCTCTCTCTTCTCTGGCCAGCCTGCCAGTACGGTATCTTTCAGGGTTTGCAGGACCGGGTCTTGTCCTGTGCACATCTGCAGGTGTGCGAGCCTTTCTGGTTTCACCTGTATGTATCGGAAAGGGTCTGTGTTGTCTAGCTCAACAGCAAACACCTCAAACCGGTCTCTGTCTTCTTCAGTCTTGCGACTTGGTGCTCTGGACAGGTGGTCCGCGAGAAGCATTTCTTTACCTGGCTTATAGCAAACATCAAGGTTGTACCGCTGGAGCTGTAAGAGCATGCGTTGTAGCCTGCTTGGAGCAGACAGGATCGATTTCTTGAAAATTGCCTGCAGGGGCTTATGATCACTCTCCACGGTTATCTTATCTCTGTTTGCGATGTACTGGAGGAACCGCTGACAACCAAATACGATTGCCAAACACTCTTTCTCGATTTGAGCGTAATTTCTCTGGGTTGGTGTAAGCGTGCGTGATACAAACGCGACTGGCTGTCCGTTCTGTAGTAGTGTCGCACCGAGCCCGCTCTCACTGGCATCACACGGTAAGGTTGCTTCTTCTTCTGTGTTGTAGATCTTAAGGACAGGGTGGCTTATCACAAGCTTTTTGACTTCCTGGAATGCCTTGTGATGCTGGTGTGACCATAGGAACTGGGCGTCGTTTGCTGTAAGATCACGCAGTGGTTGCACAACGTCAGATAATCTGGGGAAGAACTTAGAAAGGTAGCTCACAAATCCCAGTAGGGTCATCAATTCCTACTTACTTGTTGGTCTTGGCAATTTTCTCGATAGCTGACACCTTTGCTGGATCTGGCTTAAGACCATCTTTACTGATGATGTGTCCCATGAACTTCACTTCAACTTTCCTCAAGTTCATCTTGTCTTTGCTCAGCTTCTTTAGCATCTAAGGTACTGAATACTTTAACATTAGCTAGCCTGGGGAGAATTTCCTCGAGTGTGGGGATTTGGTACTTAGGTCTCAGCAGTGCTCGGTGCAAATCTTTGGGATCTAAACAGACTCTGATTTTGCCATTTGGCTTGGCAACTATAACCATACTGCTAATCCCTTCTGTTGGTTCAGACACTTTCTTAATAATTTTCTTCTTTTCAAGTTCTGCAATTTTAACTTTAACTTTACTCTGAAGTGCTACAGGAACACGTCGTGGTGTGTGCTGAACTGGCTTAATGTCTGGGTTTAGGACAAAACCTGAATTTCCTATGTGTCCTATACTGTGAAAGACATCATTGTACTCATTTATAACTGTCTCTTTATAGATAGATGCCTTTATTTTAAAACGGTATCTCTTTCAATATTACAAACAGATAATATTGTTATCAACAGAGGCCGTTTATACACTATGATAAAATAGTTAAATATACATTATGTACAAAAGTATAATTATTTACAATCTGAAATAGTTAAAATTAAATATGCGATAAATATGGATAAATAGGTAAAATTCTAAGTGTTACAATATTTGTTAAAAAACTATGCAGCCATGGTAAAAAAAATGCTCTTTTCGTACATTCTAATTTTACCGCTGGAGGTCTTAGGTTGTTGCTCTGTCTAGTCTGACGCACGCTGACATCTCTATTAAAAGTAAAATAATTCTGGAACAATTGTGGACATTTACTGCCTAAGCAACGCTTAACTAGCTTTAATATATGTTCTTCACGTCTGCTTTCTAGTGTTGGATATCTTAGGTGTTCAAGAGCATTATCACTACTATCAGACTTCATTATGATACGTGAAGCCCGTCTTTGGACCTTTTCAATGCTATTACTATTTGTGAGTCCGCAGCCGTTCCATACCGTGTCGCAATAATCTAAAACTGGCAAAATAAAAGATTTGTATATGGTATTCGCGGAAGCCATACTGATATTTTTTCTAGTGCGACCGAGCATCCCAACTCTTCTACCTGCTTTAGCAAATAAATATTTTACATGTGCTTTCCACGTAAGGGTTTCATCTAGGATTACCCCAAGGTATTTATATTCATTTACTCTTTTGAGTGGCTTATCATTTACAAGGACAGAAAAGTCGGCCGATGCTAGTCTTGGGCTTGTCCCGAAAAGAACGCATTCTGTTTTGCCTTGGTGCATAAACAGATTATTGTGGAGCAGCAAGATTATTGTGAAGCAGTAATGTTGGATTGACCCACACTCTCTACTTTGTTGACATCAAGCTTTAACACTCCTAATTTCTCGCAGCTCCCAAAGGAAATTAATGGCTTGCTACATTTCTCGAGTACTTGGAACTGGAGCAGATGCCTCTCACTCCGGTGCTGGCCAATAAAGCTAATCTGACCCAGTGGTTTCATTTGAGCCGTCAATCTGAGTTTAGCAGGTCTACGCTCTAGTTGGGGTTGCCCTGACTGCAACAAAATGAATGCGTCACGATAACTGATAACATTGCACCATAACTGATAACGTTTCGCCCGTGTCAGACTGACAATTAAGCTTCTGTATGTGGCTTTGCTTGCGTGCGTCATTTCGCAATCCAAAAAAAAAGTCCAGGTTTCCCTTTGCTGCTTACGGTTCAGGCCCGTAGCCAAGGGGGGGTTCCGGGGATGCGCAAGCACCCCTGCACGCGACAAAAAGGTCCACATTTAAGGGATTGAAAACACTGTTTTAGTGACTAAATGGGCCCAACGGAAGACTGCAGTCACTTTGGCATACAGCCAGTTTCGGATATTTGCTTTTTCTAGTGAATTTTGACTAGCGGTTAATAAATTCATACCACGTTGGTCCGCTTTTTCTAGATTAGCACCCCCCACAAAAATCCCTGGCTACGGGCCTGCGGTTGACAGGGATTCTATCTGATTCTCCCGAATCTGACTCTGAACTGGTATCACTTTCTTCTAAAAGGACTTTCACTTTTTCTTTATTTGTGCTTGTGCTTTAGCTTTACAAACTGAAGCGAAATGATTTTTTTCCCGCAGTAACTGCATTCCTGACCAAATGCGACACAGTCCTCTCTTTTTGCATAGGGCTTTAACTGACCACAAAAATCACACTTTCTACTGCTTTTTGTCTCGCCAGATTTTTGTTTTGAGGTTCCTGAGCTTTTGCTTTTTCGCCCCTATCACATTTGCCTTTTGCGCCCCTGCCGCTTGAGCTTATTTACTTCTACTGATGGCTTTGAAATATGCTTGAATTGTTCACTAGCCGTTTCGCTCGCTTTGCAAAGGCTAAGTGCTTTATCTAGGGCCAAACTTTGCTCCCTTAGCAGTCTTTCTTTCAAGCCCTTTTAACCCCAATTACTAAGCGGTCTCGAATCAGTTCATCCGTGAGAGAGCCAAACACACATGTTGAAGCTAAATGCCTCAAATTATTAATATTTGCATCAACAGTCTCATTAGGCAACTGGAAAGAGCTGTTAAATTTGAATATTTCAAACACTACGTTCTTCTTGGGTCTAAAGTACCCCTCCAGTGCAGTTAGAACCTCAACAATGTCTCTCGACTGTGCTTCAGAAAGACCTAAGTTCTTTAAAATCTGTAAACACTCCCGACCCATAACAGACCTTCAAGTAGCTAATCTGACCTGAGACTCTTGACTTTTCAAACCTGTGACGACTTCGTAGTCTTCCCGACGCTGTTTAAAAAAAATCCCAGTTCGAAGGAAGATCTCCTTGGCAAACCATTTTCTCTGGAACTGGTAGGTTTCAGGGTCTGAATGAACTTGCATGTCCACTCACTTGGGCCATGTTGCTCGAGCTTGTCGATCCTCTCTGCGACGGCGTTGGCGGTATTTGAACGGCCTCGGGATCGCCCATCCCTTTATCTGTGTTTTCGGATGCCTTTTACAGTCCTTTCTACTGCCAGAAAGCTGAAAATATCCCACTTCTGACACCATTTTCGGTTTCTGCATGAATGGGACGCCATTTTGAACAAGCACACTTTATTCCAAATATGGTATATGCCATATAAGACATGACCATAATAATGATGTAACCGGAAGTACATGCAAGTGCATATAAAGTACAACTCGTAACAGAGGGTTCAGGAAAAACGTGGAACCTCCGATCGGACACTATTTTCATACTAAAAACATTGATAGATAAATACGTTAAGGCCAAATCAAAATAAACACAAAATCTTTTATTCGCAAAAGCAAAGCTTTTGATATGGTACCGAGACATAAACGATAAGCTAAGGCTTGCAGGTGTAACAGGTCGATTCCTTGATGTATTAAGGTCGGTGTATGCGAATGACAAGCCCCCCCCCCCCCCCCCACCGCTCCCCCTTGGCCTTGTCAAGCGAAAGTAAGCTTAATAGGAAAAGGACTGTTGAGCAGCACAATAAACGTCTGTGTCTATGTGTAGGGAACTTTATATTGGAGTGGAACATAATGTACTCATTATTGTTAGCTCTGATGCGGAGATTGATCTATTGAATTCTGTTGTTTTTTCAGGGCAAGGTATTGGAAAGAAATTCTTAAAAGAACTATCTAAGGTAAAACGTACACTATAGTAATGTGTTAAAACTAGCGATGCCTTAGCCTACATGGCAAGCGGTGAAGGTGTGGAAGGGTGTGTGAAGGTCATGGACTTGTCCTTCCACACTTGCCCAGCCCAATCTCCAGACCGCTTCAAAGAACCAATAATCCTATGACCCCTCCCCCCGTATGACAAATGCTGCTTGTCAGCTCTACCATGGACTCTGAAAGATATTTTATGCTTTTCCCATCAGTAGTTTTATACCTGTGGAGGCATTAGGGACATTAAGTTACGACAACGGCAGCGAGAACGACAAAGAACAAAACTTGCTTACAGAACACAACGCTTGCAAGTGCAAATCCATAAAGGCTAATGTATTTCAAAATTCCAAACGGTTGATGTTTATTGAGAAATGTGAACAAACGAGTACCCAAAGTTTAGCGCCACGCCGTCGTTCCCGTTCCCGTTATCGTAGCTCAGGACATGACTGAATTTAGGGTAAGGGTGCGCCGCCGAGGTCTCCAAAACTTGACCCTATCAGAAACCAAAAATCCTCGTTTTTTGTACCGTGTCCTAAAACTCATGAATTGTAAATGAGCGAAACTACCAATCACGAACGCTCAAATGATCATGTGATTTCATCTGTGTATCCCAATACAAGTCAACAAACTAAAAGCATGTGGGCGGAATTGAATATATCCCAGGGGAGTGTGGGGCTGATGTAATATTCACGTGCTGATTGCTGTAGGCTGATTGGTTGATTCGAAACTCATTAATAGTCATCAGTTCTGTAACTGATATTCATGAGTTCTGTAACTAACAGGCACTCATGTTTATTAAATAGTTAGTTACAAAATTAATGGACATTAGGTTACAAAACTCAATGACTATTATAAAGGGCTCGAAGACAAAACTCATTTAGCCAGTTTAGCCATAAATGCAATCGAATGTGAATTGATTACATCAGCCCCACACTAACCTGCGATTTATTCAATGGCGTTAACATGTTGACCTCTTCTAGGATACACAGATGAATTCCTCTATCATGATAAAGCCTGTAAATAAAGTTGCAGAAGAAATACTAAGAACTGAGCATAATCAAATTCTTAGTTTATCGGATTCTTGTTGCCTCTCTGCAACTGCCACTCACGGAACACATTTACGGACCACTTTGTACTGTAGTTTGCATTAGATGGCACTGCACCTTCGAGCAGTTTTTGCTTTCCTCTGAAATCTTTGGCTTACGAAATTGACTCATTTCGACTAGCTTTGAATGAACACAATCGACTAGAGTGATTTTCTGCGACCGTTTGATAAAACATGCCGAAAAGCTAATCACACAAGAGAGGCAATTACGTCACAATGAACTGAACCCCAACAATACATTGCTTTATAATATCTTAGTTCCTTAATTTTATTTGTCTATTGGTTGCTTTTGTTGGAAGTTTACATTCTTTTCAATAAAAGTAAATTATGACTCCAGTTAGATAATACCCGCGGGGTAAGGTTTTAGAAGCCCTTTCAGTTGCCTTTGTTTGAAACTATCGCCTTCTTGAATGAAAAACATAAATGAGAACTCCAAATGTAAAACTCTTCTCTGCTCAAGAATACTTTCTTTTCAAAAAAGTCCCTGCAGGGTTAGGTTTTAGAAGCCGTTTACAGAATTCGCGGCCGTGCTGTATCGGGTATACAAACACTCGCGCTGCGCGCTCGTGTTTGTAAACCCGATACAGCATGGCCGCTTATTCTGTAAACTTTACCTACAGACCTACAGTTAAAATTGTATACCCTACCGCAGACCTAAAGTTAGCCAACATGGTGGTCCAGTTGGTCGCGATCAAAGCGGAATTTTGTTAATCGTGTAAATGTTTTACTGAATAAACTGTGTCTCTATCACTAAATGCGGCACACCTTTGATCGAAATTTGTTTGTAGGGTAGCTATACTGAAATACATACCGTATCAGGGACCGAACAAGCGAGAAACGACACCCTACCGCAGACCTCGCAAGCCCAAAAAACCTACCTTATATGGCGACACATAGACAGACAGACAGACAGATATATTTATTCGGTACCTTATACAAGTACATTTCATAAGTGTTGGTCCAAATAATATAATGAAACACACACTATATACATATATATACATTTAGAAGCATATAATTATTGTCATATTTGGATCTTTTACTGAAGCAATCAAAATCAAATTTAGCTACATCGTTTGCATGTTTTCTTTGGAGCTATCATATCGGTAACATTGTTTATGTATTTGCCTATTATTTATGAGAGAGCTCATTTCGGAGATCTGCGTACAAATAAGGACATGCAATCAAAAAGTGGCGTTCGTCCTCCATTGTAGAACAGTGAGGACACTTCCTTAATTCAGGTTTCACATAAGGTCTGCTATATCGCCCCCTTTCAGTTTCCAGGATGTGGTCACTAATTCTAAGTTTCGTTAAAGCTTTGCGATGTTCCGGGTCACTTATTTCTGCCAAATAATTCTCGAATTTAAACTCCGTCTTAAAAATTCTATTTCTTAACTTGTTGCCTCCGACTTGATTTTCTCGATTATCAGATAATTTTGATCTCCAATTTTGTACATCAACATCTTCAATTCTCTGTTTAAAAACCTTGTATTGTGGAACTTGGGTATGTTATTTCGTTGGGTGGGGTTTGCTGAGTAACTAATCTTGGTTTTCCCATATATACCCGAGACCCACTTGGAAAACTACGTCTCTAACAAGAGTGGCACAGTTTTTATGATTGTTTAGAGCGTTTGTTACCATATCAAGGTATCAGCTTTCTTTGAGATACGGACAGTATTTAGAGACAAGAACCTGGTCTAAAATTTATGATTTGCAGATTAACACGTAAAGTAACTGGAAAACGGCCCAATTCTGCTCGACAGGCCATGTTTGTAGCTCTTTTACGTACGCCAAGAATTTGTTTGCAAAAACGAGTATGAACATATCTCAGAACAATGGGTAAGGATGGGCAGTAAAGGTTAAAAGAACATCCTTCCCGAAAAAGGGACCCATGTCTGTTCTCAATTAATAGTACGCTTTAAGTGTTGTCTTCTTTAACTCTCGCTTAGCTACTGAAAAGGAACCTGAGGCACACACCTGTATACCATGTATGAGGAGTACACCCTCCCCGCTCTGTGATAAACAAGGGCTAAAGATCAGTTGCTTTATAGTTGTTCTTACCTTTCTTACCGATTTTTAATGTTTTCCTTCTAGGTTGCAATGCAGAAGGGCTGTTGTAAGATCAAATGGCATGTACTGCACTGGAACACGTTAGCTATGAATTTCTATGATCAGATAGGATCAGAGATGGAGGTTGAATGGCGATTATGCTGTCTAGGTAAAGAGGCTATGATAAAACTGGCTAATAGTTATTAACTATTGCACTATACAAAATGTTCATGATACATCTTTATCCCTTCGTATACATGTATTGTCCTAATTCCTATTTTCTAGATAAGAGAAAACAAGTCCAATTGAGTGTTCCATATAGGCGGTTATTTGTTTACTCATTAATAAGCAGGGTCTAGCTTCAGAATTTTTAGAACCTGCGTGGATCATTCAAACCTTAGTGAAAATCGTTAATGCGTTCTTCGGAAAAATAATTATTTGATCTTGAGCAATTGTATTACATTTTTCAAGACTTGATTTTCTTGCGGGGCAGGAAGCTCATTAGCCCACATGTTTCTTGCAAATTGAGCTTCTCGCCATGCGCTCATAATTTGAGTTACGAACGTCAAACTTTCTTCATTCACCAGACGCTATTGAAATTCAGATCATTTATTTTTGTACCTCCGTTACGCTTGCTGATTTTCACTAATGCCTATGCAAATGAGAAAAATCGTAAACACTGACGTCACAATATAATCGTCTATAGTTTGGAACGCCAAATGTTGTTATGGTAAACGGGTCCGATTGAGGGGCGAAAATTGTACGTTTGTAAATTGGTATTCCATCGATTCTCGAGCTATGGCAGTAAGATTAAAACAACCAATAAGAGTTTCCATTCAAGTTCTGTCAGTTTTTGGAAAAATACGCCTTTGTAATTTACGGATGCAAGCCGTTCCTGGGGACCCTTCCTGTTTGGATTTTGTAAGAAATGACCACGTCAAGCGCTCCCCTCATGCTGTGCCACCCTTCGAATATGTACTCCTTCCTTTTGAAATTTAGATCCACTGCTGTTTGTATCCGGGGGGGGGGGGAGTCCCATATTTTTTGGTCGGAGAAATTTTCAGTTTCACCCCTAAAAGATACCAAACATGGCGTCGCTCATATAATTTCGTAACCTAAGAGATACCTTAAAATATGAGGTCGTGTGTGCCAAGTAGGCGCGAAGGAGGCAGGTAACAGGTAAAAGATACCCATCAATAAATTTCCGTGTTTGACTAAAATCTGCCTTTAATGTTGTCTATTTTTATCGTATTCTCATCGAGTAATCTCTCTTTCTTACACGGCTTAAGGACCACTATCATGAGACAACACAATTTGGACACATATTTCGGCCCTAAAAGATACCAATCTCCCTAATTGTATTGAAGATAAAGATCACCCCTAAAAGAGACCAAGGCCCCGTGATTTTAACCCCTAAAAGATAACGACGATCATCCTGGAGTAATGTGTGTCTAAAAGTTAGAGAATAACAACATCCACTATTCTGCAAATCATTTACCCTGCTGGCAGAGGCCTCTTTTCTCTGTATTTCGTGGTGAAAACTTTAAATCGAAGTAAAAAAAACTGTTACTATGAAAGTTTGCATAGGAGCAGGGGGGATGGCGACGAGGCCTGGACCCGAGTTTAGATGAACGTTCCCAGTTGCTCAGCTGTCAATCAAACAAAACCTTTGTAACTTGCGAACTCTACTCTCTACCAACACAACACTGATAGTCCAGCAAACGAATGAAAAGGTTAGACAAAAATGATAACAAAGGTTTCTCACCAAGAACATGTTTACTAGTGTTCCGTTAGTACACAAGAAAAAGTCCACCCGAATCCTCCAATGGCAACTTCCTTATTTTGAGTTTTGACAATTCCTCATTGTAGCGCTATTGTTACCGCCATTGTTATTCATGAGTTTGCCGGCACTTGAGCCTTCCAAACCAGACGATATTCTATAGTGTGTATATCAAAAATACTTCCATATTCTGTGCCCCAGGGGCCATGGTTTGATTCACAGACTTGATTTATAAATCGCTAGCCACGTCACAAATAAATATCTAGCTTTTTGGCATTTAGTTTCGATTTTTTACGCGATTTCACGCTTTCAATATAGACTTCATACGGGATTTGAAAATATGAGTTCCGTAAATACCAGAAAATGTCTTCTGAAGCAATTTTTATTGCCAAGGAGTTACTAAATAAAGTGAAATGATCATTCTTGGAAGTCAGAAACATCAGGAATAACAGGAATAATTCAGTCTGTCGGGTCTGTTCTTCAGGTAAAGTTTGCTAGCGGACAAGACGACGAAGAAAAGAATCGAAATAGCGAAGAATATTAAAGCAACAGGTCTCACATCAAGATCAAATCTATACCATACCTACTGGTTTCAGTTACGATTGAGGATTATTTAGATTTTTACAGCCTGAAAGACTGAAGCGGGAACTAAATAACTCACACTCGCTGCGTTTGGAACCTTGAGGCAAACTTAACTATAGATCGCTTTCCACTTGTGAGCCAAAATCAAGGCAAGACAAACTTTCCTGCAGCCAGTCCTATCGTTCACGGTCCAGCTAAGTCATGATCACTAGATTTGAAACTCAAATAAAGATTCAGATGGCATGGATTTTATCGAAACCCGCGTAGTTGAGAGTTGTTACAGTTTGCTATCGTGCTATGTGATTCGCCGTCACAATGAAAGGCCGCAAACAGCTCTCTGAAACCTTTAAAATTACTCTAGAGCAAGTATGGTTCCCTTCGCCGTCGATCAGCGCCAAAAGATTTAAAAAAAAGGCATATTCGGCCATAATTCTTCCAACGCGAGCATGGACATCAAGACGAAGAAGTCGGCTTTGGCTAGCTGAGCGCCTGACCGAGTTTGATTGACAGTTCCGCAACTGGGAACGATCATCATACACGAAAAGGCGGCAAGATCAAAGGTCGTTGCCATCCCCCCTGCATTAGGAGGAATGCGGCCGATACGGCGGGGAATCACTAAGCGAGTCAAGTTTGATTGACGTCCACTAAAAGCCAGTCGCGGCACGTGAAGCAAATTCGCGAACGCACAGTTGACTGAGAATGAGTGTAACGTAGCTTCGGGAAAGTTGAATCATGTTAACACATGTTCAATGATGTTGAACCGTTTCAACGTTTACTTCAAGATAATGACAAAAAAAAAAACAGACAAAATACAGGAGCCGAGAGATGCCAACGCCAACGAAGGATTGACAGTAAAATCCGAAACGTTGGCATCTCTCGGCTCCTGTTGTGTCTGCCTTTTAATAAAGTTTCCTTTGTTTTCGGAGCATGACGTAAGTCATGCGTCGGTATGTATGTTATTTCATATTTTCTTTTCACTTTGTTGACATAAGTCAACAAGTTGGATGTTTAAAAGAGGCAACCAAGAGAGTTAGTTTATTCCAGGTTTCAGGTTTCCCGGCACGTTACGCTTACGCTAAATTTTGGAAGAAGTTGGTACTTTCAACTGCAGTTTGGTAGACCCGTCGATAAAATCTTTAAACAGTTTAAATCATTATAGAATTGTCGACTCATGCAAATTTCAAGAGATTTCGGACGAAAGCGATTCGCCGAATTCAGAGGAAAACATTTCAATTAGAAGTTAACCGAAGTCAAGCAACAAGCTTTATAGCAGCTAAGCAGTATTTATTTAACTCTGAAATAGAAGGTCACAATCTTTATCTTTTAGAGTTACTCAAAAACTTTAGTGAACGACGCATATTTAGCGATTGAGTGTTTGCTTGAAGCAATTCAAAAAAGACAAAGAGTTGATTATGTGAAGTTCGGTGCCTTGTCGTTACGATTAAGTGCACAAGGAACGTGACTAGCTGGAAGAGGAGAAGAGAGCAAAAGAACATCTTAGACGAGGCCATGCGAGCTAAACGCCAGTCTGGGAGTTAGAGGCATCGAAAAACAAGAAGAACAATAAACGAAGCTATGTGGCTAATAGAGGTGGATGTGAAAAGCAGTTTATTGAGGTACATGTATAAACACCTGTAAACACTTTGCCCTTTCTTTGTTATTTCCAGAGCTTGTTTATCCTGAAACAAGCTGCCAAATGTTTAACAACATTGTGTCTTTGATTCTGTGTGTTCTAGTCTTGCGTAGAATGAAATGGAAACTATTTTTCATTCGGACGAACTGGTGAGGGAGAATGAAAATAAAGTTTCCTTTGTTTTCGGAGCATGACGTAAGTCATGCGTCGGTATGTATGTTATTTCATATTTTCTTTTCACTTTGTTGACATAAGTCAACAAGTTGGATGTTTAAAAGAGGCAACCAAGAGAGTTAGTTTATTCCAGGTTTCAGGTTTCCCGGCACGTTACGCTTACGCTAAATTTTTTTTTGCGGGGTAAAAATAATCATTATTGTAACCTGAAGAATTTTGACCCTACTTCAATGTGGTCAAGTTTTCGCCTCGTAATTCCTTATATTCCCATGTTCACGGCTCGCCCTGTGGGAATATTGTATACTGTGAGTTTTAAAAAACCTTATAGTTATTTATTTATTCTTCCCATTAGATTATCGAACATTGCATTCAATCATTATGTTCCAAGAAGTACGTGCATGAAGTAGCAGTTAGCACATCGCCTACGACAAGCACATGACGTAAATCGTGAGTGAGGACTGGAAAATGAGTACGATGATGTAATAGTAATGAAACAGAGTTTATTGAGGTAAAAGAATGCTTTTTTGTTTTGGTCAATCATCTGTTTTGAATGTATAAGGGAGATTGAAAGCTATTTAGCATTCCAGATCCGTACATAAGGAGCATTAGACTTATTATGCATAATTCTAAGTGATGGATGACTATTTTTTTTTTTTTTTTTTTTTTGGAGAGAATTGCCCTAACAACAGGCAAATTATGCACTTCAGGATCACTGTGATGACGCGTATAAAGCGCGATGTATCTTGGATATTGATAGCACGAAAGCCTACGCCACTTGGCTAGGATACTGAATAATTTGTACACAAAGCTATATATTAAGATTCTCGTTAATACTCCGAAAATAGACTATTTTCCTTTGAACCTCGGGTAATGAAGGGGGTAGTGCTGAAGATCGCGATGTCTAACGTACTTGTGTACTGAATTTGGTGGCCATTTCGGTAAATGTCAATTAGTGCCAGAAGCACAAAATTAAAAAGTATATTTCAAGATCTAGTTTTAATATGGAATTATAAGAAGATTGAGAGTTCTTCCACGCTTGTAGTTTTGCTATAATTTTAGAGCCTAAGTACCGAATTTGTCAGCTACTGAATTTGGTGGAATTTCGGAAAATGTCAATAGGTACATTGTAGCATTTAAGAGGCATCTTTTCTATATCAAGTTAATGAAAATATAAGAAAGATCTTAGTTCTTCCACCCCTGGTATTTTTGCTATAATTTTAACAAGAGTGTCTAGTACTTATGTACTGAATTTGGATAATGCCAATTAGGTACATGATAAGATGGAAATTATAAGAATTTTTTAAACACCATTTTGACATGTGATATTTAATGAATAAGCCTTTGGTCAATGAAAATGACCCAGAGAGCTTTAATTGCGTATTTTATGTGGATGATGGTTATTGTCTAGAAGACGTCTTTAACAAGCTCCGTTGGTTTTATAATTCTATATGCGAGTCCAAATTTAGGACAACCAGCCAATATCATGTCTAAACGTCTGTTGCCACAGTGCAAATTGGATTCAAGATTTTAAATCTATGATTATTTATCATATGACGATCTAATGCTCTTCAGTTGAATTGTTTATTTAATGCAGTGCTTGTGGAGCATTGAAGGAGATGAATTATCCAGTTAACTCACAGAATATTCGCTCAAGAGGAAACTTACTTTTGTTCCACTTATCGTGAACTTTTAGCAATCTATTACAGCTACTTAAGCGTCTCAGCTCGTCTTGAAGAGTGGAAAAGTCAATCATTCAAGTTTATTTCATCTATTAATGAGAATTACATGTGGATATATATATATATGTTGAAGATGAGAAGTCTACCTAAAAGCATGGTGCTTGTGGTTGTAGACCACTGTACAAATGTTGAATTATGTTGTTTACGAAAAATTAATTGCAATTAGTGGCTGATTTGATGAAATAATTGCAATTATTTATAATCAATTAACTAAAAATCATGATGCTTTTCCTGACAAGATATTATCTTTTAAAATTCTTTTAAATTGTTGTATAAGTAAACTTTATAATTCCCATCATGGAATACACAAGTCATTCCCAGCCTGCATCGGGCTATGAAGTTTTACTGTATGACAAAATTGAATTTTAAATATGGATCCAAGGGAGAAGTGAGTTGCCGTCAAGCGAATGCACTATAAAGCAATACAAGAGATAGCTCTTATTGGACAACTAATAATTCCTGTTTTTCAAGCATTTGAAGATTTGTTGTCCCTATATTTGGACTGTTGCGCCATCAAACAACATCAATGAAATGTTTTTATTCGAGAATTTGGAACCCTTTAAGGAATGAGATTCCGTTTGGGTAGGCTATTGCTTTGTACTCAATGTAATGTATAATCGAAGAAAAAGTGTCAATTGTTCCGCTTGGCCGTTAGTTTTTGCCTTTAGTTATGGAAACAATATTCTAGTACTACAAGAATATTGCTATTCTAAGGAATATTAGCTGTTTGATGTGTAACATAAAAGATGCATGATGATTAACATTATAAGCTATTTAGTAATTATTGCTAATTATCTAGTCGATTGATGAGCACTATTTAATAAGCTTAGTCGATGGATAATGAAGCTTTAAGTCGATGGACAATTTAGTTACAATTTAGTTTATTCAATGGACAATAAAGCTGAGTCGATGGATATTAAGCTTTGTTTGTGTATATTGAAGCTGACAGTCGATTGACCATCAATAACTAATTAGTTTATGGATAATGAAGCTTAGCCGATGGACAATAAGCTTACTTTATTGATAATGAAGCTCAATCGATGGACAATAAGCTTACTTTATTTGATAATGAAGCTCAGTCGATGGACATTTAAGCTTACGTTATTGATAATGAAGCTCAGTCGATGGACAATGGACTTAGTTTATTGATAATGAAGCTCAGTCGATGGACAATAAGCTTACTTTATTTGATAATGAAGCTCAGTCGATGGACAATAAGCTTACTTTATTGATAATGAAGCTCAGTCGATGGACAATAAGCTTACTTTATTGATAATGAAGCTCAGTCGATGGACAATAAGCTTACTTTATTTGATAATGAAGCTCAGTCGATGGACAATAAGCTTACTTTATTGATAATGAAGCTCAGTCGATGGACAATGGACTTAGTTTATTGATAATGAAGCTCAGTCGATGGACAATGAGCTTACAACAAAGCCTTAGTCGATGGACAAAAAGGTTAGTTTATGGATACCCAATGAAAAATTCGATGCTTTTTAGTTGATGGACAATAAAGCGAGTTGATGGACAAAAAGCTGATTTAATATTCAGCAAGTTTATTGACATTACAGTAAAAAAATGATTACTTGAGCGACTCATTTATTACCCTGTTAAAAAAAAAAAAAACTTACTTCTATTTTATTGATATTTTTCAGGTGCTTCTCCAGTTACTGGCTTGGCAAGATCACAACAAATTTACCACAAATGCTTCTATAACATAAATCACTTGTTTTAAAGCTGCATCAACTCGTGAGAAAAACGCATTTATCACAATTATAGTAAACAATTATCAATTATTCAGGCCAACAATCACACGCGGCTTTTTAATAGGGTCAAAGTTTTCTTTCAATGCTAATATTTACAATAATTGGTATTGCATCCAATATAAAAGAAAGATTAATTAATACCATCAGTTATTCAAGAAAATAAATGTACGGTCAGAAAGTGCGTCGCTAGTGATCTGCGCATACAACTGCGCATTGTTTTATCCTCAGCAGGATTAATTTTCTCAAACGAAGTGCTAAACATTAAGGCATCTATATTACTATTTTTGCAGATTATGTGGTGGCGAAAGTATTAGAGGCGAGATGAACATCTTTAGAGAAGGACAAGTCTGACGAACACGCTGAAATTGATGACCGAGTATCTAAGGATTGATTTCTTCAGTGATGTGTATTTGAAATATATTATTAACAAGTACAAACTTTGTAATAGGAAACTCTGAAGTTTCAGTGACTATGAAGGAGATGTACAAGTTATATTGTCTGTCGCTCATACAACTGGAATGCATGTAATTACTTAGTTATCCTTAATTGCTCAAATCTCCTGTTACATGTAATAACTAGCACATTAAAGCGTAATCGGTGCATTGTTTATCCTGAAACAAGCTGCCAAATGTTTAACAACATTGTGTCTTTGATTCTGTGTGTTCTAGTCTTGCGTAGAATGAAATGGAAACTATTTTTCATTCGGACGAACTGGTGAGGGAGAATGAAACCCTATTTTCGACTCTTTTAGTATAACTACTCAAGCGATTCCGCGCGCTGATTGGTCGAGACGTTCGTCATATTTTTCTATATTCACCTATAGGTGAATATATAAACTATAGGCGAATATATATTCACCTATAGGTGAACCTATAAAACGCATTGGGGATCGCGCGCACACTTTATTGCGAAAACCTAAGAAAATACCCCTAAACGCGAATTTGTTGTCGAAAATCTTAGAAGTCACTTGAGTAATTATACTAAAACAATTAGTCGCCTCAGGCTCCGTAAATATCGGCGAATAGTCACCTCGACAGAGCCAATGTCAGGAAAAACCAGACCAAAATCAAATTCTTGGCCAGTGATGAAAATCCAATCTACCTTTATTTTAGGTTTACAGGTAGATATTAATGAGTTTCGCAACGTTCTGGTGTTTATTTTGCGAAATACGAAGGAATTTATGAATTAAATGGAAAATCGATTTCGCGGCCTCGAGCCCTGAAAAAAGCCGTCCGAGGACCCCAAAACAAAAAGTTCCTCGCGTGAACACAAAGAGCTTGAATACCACCAAATAAACACCTAATTCGAGAAAATAGACCCTTATCAGCTCACAAGCAGCAGAATTAATTTTCTATTTGATGTTTTTGACAGTCTAGGAATACATTTTGGAGAGGGAATTTTGCAACCGTGATTTTACCGTGAAAACTAAGATAATTATTTCGAGTAGTGGCTTATCTCCGATCATCCTGTACGTCAGGCTACAAAGTGTACATATGTTGTTCTTGAACGTCATATAAAAATTGGTTTGGGTTTTTGAGGCATCGCTCCGAAATTATTCACTGAAGTTGTTGTGAAATTCGAAATTGTGAAATTGTGAAATACTAAATTGTCACCTTGTTGACTTCCGAGCCGAGTTTTAAATCTCAGAGTAATGCCGAGTTTTCGCGACTAAAGAGTAGCTTTATTCATATAACCCCATCAAAATACAAAGAGAGGAAGACTATGGCAGGAAAAGTTCGAATTTCTTTCTGAGATGGGATTATTTCAGCAGAAAATTACGAGTGACATTGAATGGAATTGCTCGAGGTCAAGTGTAATACGCGAATGCGGGAATAAGTGAACTTTTACCTGATAAAGAGTTCATATCTCTTCTTTCTGCTCTGTACTTGGTAATTCTAAGAACCATTTGCAAGCAGATATAGCTGGAAATTCCCAAATTCAGGCGGTAATTCTTCAGCATAGCGACACGTAAATTCTAATTCTTGCAGCCGCGTGACTGGAGATGAAAGCGTGACAAGTAACGCGTAAGCATGGAGGGCCTGTCATGCCAACGCGTTACCTGTCACGCTTGCATCCTCAGTCACCTTCACGTGTCTCTCTGCAGCTTATCGCCGTGTACTGAGGAATTGCCGCCTAAATTTTCGGCATTTCCAGCTATATCTGCTTGCAAATAGTTCTTAGAATCACCATGTAGATGCAGAAGGGAGGAAAAGGATCTCTTTTCAGGTAAAGTTTTACCTATTCCTGCATTTGCGTATAATACACTTGACCTCGAGCAATTCCATTTCAATGGCACTCGTAATTTTTGTTGAAATAACTCCATTTCAGAAAGAAATTCACACTTTTCCTGCTATAGCATTCCTCCCTTTGTATTTTGTTTGGGTTATAGGTATAAAGCTGCTCTTTAGTCGCGAAAACTCGGCATTATTCTGAGATTTAAAACTCGGCTCGGAAGTCAACAAAGTGACAATTTACTGGAAATCTCGAGTTTCGCAATAACTTCAGTGAATAATTTCGGAGCGCTGCCTCAAAAACCCAAACGAATGTTTATATGACGTTCAAGAACAACATATGGACACTTTGTAGCCTGACGTACAGGATGATCGGAGATAAGCCACTACTCGAAATAATTATTTTAGTTTTCAAGGTAAAATCACGGTTGCAAAATTCAGTCTCCAAAAATGTATTCCTAGACTTTTTTCAGGGCTCGAGACCGCGAAATCGATTTCTCATTTAATTCATAAATTCCTTCGTATTTTGCAAGATAAACACCAGAACGTTGCTAAACTCATTTATATCTACCTGTACACCTAAAATAAAGGTAGATTGGTTTTTCATCACTGGCCGCCCTGGTCTGGTATTTGCTGACATTCGCTCTTAAATATTTCTGCGGACAATTGGATCCTAGCTGATCCTATTGGATCCAGAGACATCGCTGTTTGAGTTTCTCATCTTTCCCTTCAAGATAAAGAGAAACGGCTTGGGAAGTGGTATGTGGTGTAGACCTCGGTTATGGAGTAAAACGTCCCCATGTATGGAAATCCGGAATCCTATTTTTTGTGAGCTTTGGAATCCGGAATCAAGTTTATTGGAATCCAGAATCCGGTCTCTGGGATCCAGAATCCAAATCCAATCATATCTCTTTATTGGAATCCTGACTCCAAACCTGGAATACCCAGAATCCGAATAGCTCTTGGACATGGGGCGAAAAACAGTAAGGCACGGATTTCGTACTTCTAAATTTTCTTTTTATACGCGTTTGTTTTTTTATGTACATATGGGCACATGCCCTACAGTTATATGTTTGTGTAATTAGTTTTTTTGCCTATTATAGCTTGAGTTTCCTAGCGAAGTGCACCAACAACTTTTACGAAAATGATACAGAACCCTGCCGCTCAACACTTATCAGCTTATGTAGCAACGTCTTGGGAGAGCAACTCACCAAGCGAGTTTCTTCACGACACTATGCCAAACATTTTGTCGCCTCGATCTTCTCCAACAGTTCTTTGAAATCGCTGCGGTCAGGCATTTTCTATTTTTCTATCAAACGTTTTATAGATCTGTAGGGTCATGGTCGGGGATTGGCGTATAAAAAAACATAGGTACGCAATGCGTACGGGAAGCTATTTGCAAGGGTTCGTCCAAGGTGTTCGTCCAAGGTGTACAGATGCATGGGCGTTGGCAGAAATGGGACGTACGGAAGGGCTGAGACACGAATTTAAAGAGCACAGGGAAAACTTTTCGCTGTCGATGTTGCATCATGCTGTTGTTGTTGACATTACAACTAAATGTTTGTTATTACTATCATGCTGATCCTCAAGAAATATGGAGCCCAAGCTTTTAAAGAGCATATGACCCCAATCCAGTTTTAATACTTGAGAACGCCCATGGGAAAATACAAATAATATTAAGAACATAATAATGAGGTTTTCCTGATTCGGAATGATGATGTCATCATGTTATGAAATACCTAATATCTAATATTTGTATTTCAGCCCCTAGTTAAGTCAACATGATGATGCCATCACTCAGAATCAGGAACACCTCAATTTCTTGGGAACCAAAAAAGATATCAAGGAGCTGTAAATGGCATTCAGTATATTTCGAAAGGGCTATTCGCTAGGTATTATAACTGGTCATATGCTCTTTTAGTTGTAAAGAATAAAATCTTAAATTTTTTAAGGGTTTATGTGGCTGAAGTGATTGAAAAATTGCTGGATTTTTTGTACTTGAGAATCAAGTCATGTTTTATAGGATTATTCAAAGCTTCAGGAGGCTAGATTTCGCTAAGAAAATAGCACGGAAGAAAGCGATATCGCACGAGTCGCGCAGCGACGAGGGCGATATCGCCTTTTTGAGTGCTATTTTCGGCGGAATCTACCGACTGAACGCTTTGAATATACTTGAATCCTATGATATCTCGTCCTCAATTTAGACAAAAAAGAGGTATCATACGATTCTATCTAATATTTTTATTTCTGCTAGCCTGAGTTAACCGACTCGCCTTCTCTCCAGTCGAAAAGTTCCATCTGCAAAAGAGAGGTGTGAGCAACATAGCCCCAGATAAGTCTCATACAGGTTGCATGACACTAACCAGATCTGGTTAGTGATTCTGGTTGGTCTTTGGGATGTGAAAAATGTTCAATAACCCTGGAATGTTAAATACATTACCAGATCTGGGTAGTGTCAAACAAGTGTTATATGACATCTGGCTCTCGTTGAGGATACATTTGGACCAGAGCAAAGGAGACTTATGTTAACTTAGGGTACATTTTTGCCAGTTATGTTTTAGAGAAAACAATTTTAGCAAGTTTTAGTAATTCTTTTAAAACACTACAAGCTATAGGTATACTGTTTCAAAGCAGTGGCTCACATTTTCTTGAACAATATTGTTTCTTACAAATTAACATTTTATTAGCTTGGGCTCTGATGGTCTTCAAGGGTCAAAATGCTGTTGAAGAAATACCCGTTGAGTGGTCATGGAAAAACTAAGACCCGGCTGAGACACAGAAAAACTGCAGACCCCCTGGTGCCTGTGAGCCAAACTATCTGTTATTTTCCAGGGGTTCTGCATTTTTCCTGGCTCCCAGCAGGTCTAATGGGTCTTTATTTTCAGGTCTTCATTTTCCATACACCCCCTGTTGAGTTTGTAATATGGCAGGACTCGAAATTAAATTTTATGCATAGACAATTTTAGACAATGTATCCCCCAAATTTAGGCGCGTTAGGACTAAAACGAAAAAAAATCTAAGCATATTTACATTCATATTGGGTACAATTTCGAGCCCTGCCTCAAAAGGTGGCTTAGATCCAGTTTTCATTAGGGGGAGTTTAAATGGGGAGCGATGTCACTCCTATGAGGGATAACTTATTTTGTTTTGTTATGATCCCTATGAGGCATATCCCTTCCCTAGTAAAGGCCCTTAGATGGCAAATAAACCATATTGTGATCTTATGGGGTAAGTAAAAATAAAGTTACTATGTTGAGTTTACAAGTATTCTTTGGTAGCATCATACATGGCGCCTAATTGAGGTCTTTGTCTTTATTTTGGAGTTTTATTTTGAAAGAGTTTCATGAAGGCTATATTGAAAACCAAGCTCTGAGACCAGCTCGGACAACAACAAATCCCAGGAACAAATAGTCCACCAGTGGCGGATCAAGAAATGAAAAATGGGGGTTGATAATACAAAGAATGTACCAGACATTTAAAAACAAGGGGGTGGCTAATACAAAGAATATACCAGAAAGATGAGAGAAAAAAGGGGGGGGGGGGGGCCCTGGTCCACTTCTCAGTCAAACTATAAACTTCCAAGTATAAAATTTAGTTTTTATTTAGCCCCCCAAAAAGTAATTGTATGGAAGAGATAGAGGGAAAATCAGCTAACAGTGTTTACATCCCAAATGGGGCATAATTATTAGATGGCAACAGGATCATTTGATGATTCATTAGGCAAGTTACAATTGTTATGCATCCTAAAAAAACAATTGTAACCTCCCTAACGAATCACCGTTGCCCCCAGGGGGATACTTGGATATAAAATGACAGGGGGGTCCAACGGCGCTCCAAATTTCATACCCCCAAAATACCTGAGCCATAACTTTTATACCCAAAAAAATACTTGCCCCCAAAATATTATACCCAAAAAAATACCCAACTTTTTTGGCCTAAAACGGCTATTTAATACCAGCATACACATGATGCTGAGCTGTTTATGTTGCCTGGAAATAGCCTAATATCTTGATGATCAACTACTAGCCTGTCAGAAGTTTCAACCGCAAAAAAATACCCGTGGATTTTTCAACCACAAAAAAATACCTGGTAGAAAGTTAAACCCCAAAAAAATACTTTTCCTACAAATTTCATACCCAAAGAAATATGTCGGACCTCCCTGTCATTTTTATATCCGGGTACCCCCTGGGCCGTTGCCCCTTTGTCTAATAGGGTTTTGTTAGGGACAAAAAAGACCTGATCGTGTGTGCACATTGGTACACCCCCTGAAATTGTTTTGTACAACCCAAGTAACAATTGGGCCAAGTTTAGTACCATACCCAAATAGTACCCTACTATAAAGGGTAAGAGCTATTCTGTTATTGGTGAACTACTCGGTATAAACAATTTTGCCAAGTTTAGTACCATTACCCCAAAAGTGCACGATAAAATCGCTAAAAGTAGACCCTACTATAAAGGGTAAGAGCTATTCTGTTATTGGTGAACTACTTGGTATTCAGTTACTAAACAGCAATAAATCAGTTTGTGTTTTGTATTGTTAATTCTTAATTATTCTTTTGTAACATTACATATTATGGAAATTTGTTAGCGGTTTTCATTTTGGACTCCGTGTTGTGGCACCATACAGTTGTTATCACTTCAGTGTTCTCTTGAATTAACTGAGTCGATGTACCAATGTAAAGAGGGCACGAGTTGGCCCCCAGCGTGGGTCTTGATCAGTTTTTCTTTGCAGCCTGCTAATCTTTTTGAGCAGCCGCCTACTTCAAACATTATCGGGATATGAAAATCTATCGGGGATGTAAAAATCTATCGGCCAGTGACTATATTTGCATTTTCTGGTCTGCATTTTCTGGTCTGCATTTTGGACCTGCCGGTTTATTTATCGAGTACGCTAAAGGCTAAGCATAAAACCCACCATTTTTACGTGCTTCTCGGAACGAACGAACTTGGATATCCATGTCAGAATCTTCACACAACTCTACTTCGTCTATCTGTCAGAAATCCTTCTTTGAAGAGTGAGTTTAAAGCTAAGATATAGGCTATTTTGCTTCACATTTTGTAAATTCAAGATGGCGTCTCTGGATACGTCTAAACCATAGCTGAGTTGGACAAAATTGCCCCTCCCTCCCCCTGTTGCAGGAACAAGACCCCGCTTGTGCAGAGTCAACATGGAGAGGTCCCAATACAAGTTGCATTGTAAATGGGTTGCGAAATCGAGTAATATGAAGTACCGCCCGCCAAAAAAGAAAGTCCATTGTTCGTTATGACAAACACCGCAGATAGGCAGATAGAAACACATTCACAGTAGCGCCGACTAAGGAAGCATATTTGTAAACAAATAGCTTCAAAAGTTAGTATGAATTACCGTTTGCAGCCGGTAGATCCAAACACTTTTGTCTGCTCGTCTTTTCAAGGTGAATTTAAGTTTATTTTTCGGCTTGATATAAGAACATGCTAGGACATTTGAGGCTCAAATTCCTGAAAATTTAATTAAGAATGTATTTAGAATTTCGCAGGCCCAGCCACAAACGAAAATTAACGGTCTTGAAAAAAGTGTATCATTACATAAGCAGACTCGTCTGGGTGTACTGTCAGGGTTATGTTTATCACAGATGTATTTCGTGGTATGTTGTTGATCCAGCTATGTTTTCCTTCCGTCTCTCTTGGATTGATCGGTGTGTTCTAGTTTTTCTTTGTTATCATTTGATGTGTCCTTTCCAGCGTCTGTCCGCTCGGCGGCGGCTGTAGTATCAGTTGTAGTATCATGTAAATGTTTTCTCTGATATCTCTTGTTTTGGAACCAGTTTCTTATTTGTAGTTCAGTCATATCTAAAGCTTTTGCAAGCACTGTCCTCTCATCTCGACTCAAGTATTTGTTATGAGAGAAATATGTTTCCAAGTAGTGGAGTTGCTGGTCGGTAAACTGACTGCGACTTCTTCTGTTTTGGTGCGATGTTTTTGTTACGGTGTTTGATGTACTAGGTTCTGTTTCTCGACACATTTGATCTTCGGGTCTTGCTTGCTGGTTATCGTTTTCACCTGCAACAAAGCAAACAACTTTTTGAGGAAAACTTTGGGTTTTTTAACGAGAACAGTAATAGCATTCAGCAGCAGCTTCATGCATTCTCTGAATAAAACAAAACGAAAATTACTCGGTGCCCGAAGTGGTATTTTCACATTCATTTTCGTTTGGACTTCAGAGAATGTCGATAGGTGTAAATAAAACAAAAAGCACGATAGAAGATATTTTATGCAATATTTCGGTTTTCCTTCAACTGAGTAATGTTGTAGATAAAATAATTAAGCATTAGAGCACAACTTTCTATGAATTTATCGGCGAAATAGAGCACGCGTGATGTTGGGAGAGATGCGATAACGTTGTAAAATCACGAGTTGTACGCGGGTCGTGATTTTAAAACGTTTCGAGTGTCTCTCCCAGCATCACAAGTACTCTATTTTTTCCGATTAAGTCATAGAACGTTGTGCTCTAATGTTTTTATGATATAGCGGGGGAGAAACATTAGTTTATCGGTGAAATAGAGGATAGATTTGGACCAAATAGAAAAGAAAATAAATGTATGAATTTTGTATACCGCAAATATCCATATCAATGTTCAGTTGCGGTGAGCGGGCGTTATATCGTAGCTATTTACAACAAATGTCCTCTGATTTGGTATGTCCTGTTATATACCACGGAATAAAGTGGTCAAAATGTTGTGGACTCATGAGACGTAGCCGAGGACATTTCTTTTATACCATAAAAATAAAAACAAAAACAAAAACAGCGCGCGCGCAGCCAAACGGTGTTTTCTTTGGTTCTTGGTTCGTTGATGATGGCGGCGCGTTCCGTGTAGACCAGAAACCTATAAACTCACTTATATGTTTCTGGTGTAGACTAAACGTTTATGTCAGTGGCTGCACTGAGGAGCCAATCAGAATTCGAGAAACGAGCGCGTTGTGGTATAAATTATAATTGTTATAGAGGAACATGATCCTTCTTTAAGACGCCTAATTCTCGGAAAGGGTGTTAAAATTACTTAGCGGGTTCCTTGCTTCTTAGTTACGTCTTACGTTCTGACACGACCTATATTCATACTGATTGCACAAACAGACAATCAACAACTATAAACAGATACAAAAACAGCAGATAAACAACAACAACATGACCGAAGTCTGTAGGTTGTGCGTAACAGGCGATCCAATGGAATCAGCTGTGGAGAAAAGCGACGATTTGGCCGCGCGAGGAATGGGCGTTAAAACTTGCTACGCAGAATCCGAAGTATACATCTTCCGTTCCGAGAATAGCCAATATTCCTAGAATTTCCTCTTATCCGTGTGAGAGGGTATTCCAAGAAACTAACGATGAGAAATATACCCAAATCACGTTTTCTTTGAAAATGAAAAATAAATATATTCGCTGTGCTATAAAACGTCTCTTTTTAGGAAAGGAAAATAATTTGTGTTCGAAAGACAAAATTTAAACACGAGAGAGCAAGATGTCCGAAACCTGTAATAAGCTCTAGTCGACTAATAAATACCGATTTTGTTGGCAGTTTGCCTTAGTGATATGCTGTTCGATGCCTTTTTATCAGTTTATTGAAAAAATGTTTCTACAAATACGGAAAGTTTTATTTCATGCTTTAAAGTTGTAATTATATGTGACAAAAACCGGCTACAAAAGAACTGCGTTTCCGTTTATTTTTAGGCGTTCATGCAAGCTTTGCTGATTCAACAGAAAATAGCGATCAAGTTCAAACGAATTTACGTGCAATTCTGCAAGGCTTGTTGTTTTGTGCTGCATGATTACAAACACTGAAGTACTTACTTTGAGGATTTCGCTGTTCTTCAGAATTTTCCGAGCCCTCGTCGCTTATTGATTCACTTTCATCGGCCGTTTCGTCGTCCTGAGACACATTGGGGTTTAAGGTTTGGGGTCGTAAAATTCCAACATTTTGCTGTGGCAGGAGTGGCACTACACCAGTATAATACATGGAATATGGAACATATGGAAAACAGTTCATAAAATAACCACCATATCCCCTGGATGGGAGGTAAATCCTATTCCTTGTTGGACCGGGCGAAACTCTTCCACTTGACGGCCTGTAGCTTGGTCTTGATGCGGCAGGAAAGTCATCGCGTAGAATATTTTGTATGGAGAAAGGCAACTGCGATGCCGGAGTATCGTCTGCTCTCATTCTGTGCTCTTTGTAATGACTCAGGTAAAATGCCTTGCTGTACCTATACGAGCACAATGAGATCACAGTTATTGTTGGGCAAGAACAAAGGCTTGGGCCTACTCCCCCGCAACTTATATCGATTGCCTTTTGCGTGACTAAATTTACTAGTGAACTAACTATTATATCTTGTACTTTGGTTAGGTGTTAAAAAAGGAAGAATTTAAAAACCTTCCATTACCTTATTGGAAAATTAAGCGAACTCTGTCTCATGACATTGCCATTGATAACTATCTAATATTATTTAATAGCTCGAATGCGGGCCTGATTCCATGCGTGACAAGGTGAGCGTGACATTATAGAATGAATGACACAATCGGGGAATCCCCGACATACCCTTACGCGATCTAGTCAAGCCTGAACCTGCCCTGAAAACAATAAACCTTTGCTTTCCAACTTTCCGACGTACCTCGATGCATTTAGTGAGATGCATTTTTCGTAATTTTGCCACTTTTTGCATTTTGAAGCAGATTGCGATATTACATAGAGTTCCTTATTAATCACCTGATATGCTAATATCATTTTGCATCGCTATAAATAAATCACTACTTGCATAACGAGCTGTTTAGCATGTTTAATAGGCCCTTATGACAACTGTGTGAGTGGGCCACGTGGGTGGATGACAGATCTCTCATCAATGATTTCATGTCTAATTTAACTATTATATATTTTGCCGGTTGTTTTATTATGTCAGGAAATGTGAGAGATTATGTGACAAAATTCTAAATTGGTCCGTCACTGTTGGTTTCAGAAATCTTCGAATCTTGACTCATGGCGTGTGCTTTGAGTTTGAAACAAGTTGTATATTGATCCCACGATCGGCAGGTTTGCTAGAAATCTATGCGATCTTTTGGTGTGTATTTTTTGATCGTCTCTTTCCCAGAAGTTTCCCTGGTCGTCTGTTTCCGGGTGTTATCCGGCTGTAACGCAGTGTAACGCCAGTTTTCCCCCAGTCGTTTTACAAGTCCCCAGCACGTGTAACCGAACCTCAACAGGGTGTTTTCCGGTTTGCTTCCGTCCGGGACTGGATCGAGATGCACTCTGCCACGTGGCTTATGATATGCAGTTATCAGAGCCAGAAATAGCTCATAAATAATTAACGTTTTAGGAGCAAAGCTCCCTCTTCAGATTAAGCGAAATCTTTTTTTGACCCGTACGTCAATTCTAAAGCTGTGAGTGCCTGGGGCGAATCGCCTGGGGGTTGGGGGGGAGGGGCTGAGGATTTGGGGGCGAGGGATCACTCCATTCTTGGGTAAGCAAAAGGGGGTACCTCTCGAACCCTGATGTCCTAAAGGGGGGATCACAAGAAATGTCCTAAGGAGTGATTCCAGCAAGTTCTATATCATGTGCATTTAAAAATTTCGGCGCGCTTCGCGAGCACAAAGATTCCCTGCTAGCAGAGGCCCTCTTTTCTCTGCATTTCGCTGGCTGAGGTTCGCCAGCGAAATGCAGAGAAAAGAGGCCTCTGCTAGCAGGGAAGCACAAAGAGGACATCTAATACAGTTTTAGAGAGCACGCGCGAAGAACTCCCAAAAATAATCCCCCACTTAAAAGCCTGGCGGGCAGTCGCTACTATGTTTGAAAGAACTGGCAACCTTAGGTCAGCGAGTTCGACGTTTGAAGCATAGAAATTCATCGGGCCGCATTTTAAGCCGGGGAAATACGAGGCACAAAAACCCTCAACTTGTCGCGCAACATTGTTGCGTTGCAAGTTGATGATCGATGTTGCGCGTTTTTCATCTCGCGCCACAACTTGTCGCGCAACAAAAACATTTGTTGCAGGTTGTGAAAACTTGTTGCGCGAAGTAGAGCGCGGGTCTACTTTGAGACACAAATTCTGGCTTTGTTGCTCGTTTTTCATCAAACACACAACTTGTCGCGCAACATTTTGCCTACGATTCAAGTTGGTTAGTCAATAGAAATGAAGTGCTAAGGGGCCAAATTCGCCTTGGGCTCGCATGTGTGACCATCAAAAACAAAATGTTGCGCGACAAGTTGTGAATTTGATGAAAAACGAGCAACAAACATTAGACTTGCAACGCAGCAATGTTGCGCGACAAGTTGAGGGATTTTGTGCCTCGTATTTCCCCGGCTTTACGCACATGATAATAAGAATTTCTTTAGGCGCGCTTTGCGCCCATAAAGAATTTACAGCCTTTGTTTACTCTCCAAAAAAATGAAATGTTCACAACCTTTTCTCTGAGGCTTGATGAAATGCGTTTGTTAAAATCTGAAAATGCGATCATCTCTTTCTGCAGGACGTCGGGGCTTCCTTTCATCATGATTCGTTCTACTACGAAGCAGCAGTGACGTAGCTTGTGAGTTGTTTCAGGTTCGCACACAGGAGAACAGCCAAAACGTCTTCCACTAAAAACGGAGGGGGAGGGGATCACGAAAACTTTTGACAGCTCTGTGAGGGGGTTATGTTAACCATAGTACCTGTGGAGGGGGATCACTTCATTTTGACCGTGTATTGCCCAAAATCCGGGTCTCTACCTATGACCTCAGGAATTCTGAAAGTTCCCTTGCCGCACACCAACGACTATAAAAGCTTTTTTCTTCATGAATGTATTTTGTAAAATATTGTAACCAAAAAAATAGTTCACGATAAACTGAAACTGAAAATTTAGCTTTAGCCATTTTATGGAACAATCTCCCTTGTGGTATAAGGATCATCTCTCTATCTGTTCATCCGTAAAGCTTGAACCCGGCCTCTTTTTAAAACATGAAAAAAAACTACCAGTTTATAGACTTTGCCTTGGCAAATAATGAGCTCGAACTGGTGGATAACAAACAGCAAGAAGCGCGCGCCGCCACGGAAACAGCAAGAAGCGCGCGCCGCCAAGGGCGTGCAGCACAGCAGTAAATGCACAACATCCGCGCGCAATCCACGCGATTAGAAGTTATATTCTTATCGGTTTTACCACGAAATTATGCGGGGTTTTGCGAACTGTAGATCAGTTTCTAGCACATATTTGCAAGCCGTTGTTTTTGTCTGTTTTCCTAGCACAAACGAACTCGAAAGGTTGTACAACAAGTTTATCTACATGAATTCAATTCAAATCTCAATGGAAATTGTAAGCGATTCAATATGAAGGGACTAAATGGACAAACACAAGAGGTATTTAAACAATGTTGTTAGTTTTATGGAAATTAGCATTTCTGTAGCTCACTTTCGAACAGTTTATACGTCTAAATAAAAATTTTTTTGGTTCAGTACTGTTGGTTTATGTGAACCTGTTTCGCCCTGACAAAAAACTTTTGCTTTCTCTTGTTTTATTCCAAAAACCCATAAAAAAAAACTTATTTAAGCTTAAGTTTATTTCACTGAACTGTCATTAAACATTTTGTTTATGAAAGTTTTATTATATTTCATTCCAGTTGATTTTGTTTTGACGAGTGAAAAATGTTTTCAATTTCAGTTTTGCCGTGTTCGCTTGAACGAATCGGTGTTATTCGTGTTCGGAGCTGCCTTTTCACTTATCTATGCTAAAATCTGTTGGCTATGTTATAAAAGTAATGGTCCATGCTTAGCTGTGCGTATATCCAGTTCTGGAAGCACTTGGATAGCTAGTCGGCTAACGCCTCGTGCGACTCTTACGCTACCTTCGTGCTCTCTCAGCTATCCGCGTGCTTCCAGAACTGGATATACGCACTCTAAGCATGTACCATTACTTAAATGGTAATTGTTTTCGCGCGTGCTATCGCAGTTATTTTATAATTTGAAATTGTCAGCCGATTTATTCAGCACGGAAACGAGGCCAAGCAACGCACAGGATTTGCTCATGGTGGAAAGCGATCTCTGATGCTGGAATTTATGCTACAAAAGCTGAGAAAGATACCAAAAAGTAATCCTTATTTGTTTAGAACAAAAAGTTGATTGGCCGTTTGCTTTTTCTGCTTTGCCGAGTCGTTCTGGAAACAAAATAGCTGCCGCGTGACAAAAGCGAATGGTCACGCGCCGCTACCGCACCGCTAAGGATTCTGGTCGTTACTATAGTAACCATGGCTTGGAACCGGCTTGGAATCGAACTCAATGACAAGATGGCGTCCGCCAGTCCTCTCCTGACTCTCGAACGCATGTTAAATGGCAAAACAACGCTGAAAACGCAGAAAACTACACACAAGAATATAATTTGTGAGTATGTGGTCATGGTATATATGTTTGTGTTTTTTTTGGCTGCGAGAGCGAATGACAAAAGAGGAATACAACAGGCGACGTCGTTGTTGTTGTCGATGGGCGAGTATAAAAGAGCCATATGTTCAAGGTCCATTCAAATGTATGCCCTCATGATTTGTTTGACGCGAATTCGCAGCGTTTATACTCGGTAGATGTTCAACAATAGGAGCTAAAAGACATACTTATTTTATGGGAAAATAAGTATAATTTGGCACAACGAAGGTGACTCGCTCGAAATGCTCTGTGTCCAGAGCTGGACTACCAAGTTATAGATATTGGGCTATAACTTTTGCGTTTTGTGGCCGATTCCAGTCATTCTTTTTTGTAAATCAAACACAAATGACCCTAGATTAGCTGCGAATTTTCCGATCTTTGCAATCTTTTTTATCTAAGTCACAATTCTTACATACAAAAACGACCCCATAGTTTTTAATGCCCTCCCCGAAAGAAATATTGCTGATATTTTCGGCTGAAATCTTGGCGATACTCACTAGAAGACTAGAACTTTCATCTGGCCAAGTTTCAGAAAATGCGTAGGACTAGAAATATAGGTAGTGAAGTCCAAGTCTCACCACAAATAAAGCCTTTCGCTAGTTCATGAATACCCATGAATGTAAATATTTCTTGCGCTCTAATAAAAGCATTTTACCCTATCAATTTTTGGGACACGTTACCTACAATCTGATCGCATAATAAAGTGTCCACTTTCACCGCCCCTACTTTCAATGTTGAGAGCACTGCGAGTAGAAATTTAGCCCGTTTTGCGTCCGAAATGTGACTTCATTTTTCACAATATTAAGGAGGGAGGAAAAATTCTGTCAGAAAATGAAACTGGACACTTTATTTTCTTCGTCAGATTGTCTTTATAAGGGTTATAGGGCGCTTTTAAGGATAATAGCGTGACGGGTGTAAATAGAGACAAGGCACGCGACGAATAGAACTGACGCAGTTGAGGATGTTTCTCGCTAGTTATTTTGTTATATATATGATAAATCGATGAGGGAAGTTGTTAATTTTGGAAATATAGACTGTTTAAATAGTACCCTTGTGTTGTCAAACTTAAAAATTGACGCGTTTTTAAAAAGTCATTGTTTGCAACTATGATCATTCTAAAGACTTTTTCCAACGAGCTCAAAGCTATGATATTTTGTCTTTAGAAAGTGCAGGGACTGTCACTTAGAAAAGTGTCAAAATTATGCGATGTATCAAAGTCAACAGTCTTACAAATCAGTTAAAAATGCAGTTGTTTGTCAAAAAAGAGAATTACCCTTTGATGTTAACATTCGGGGGCCATTAAAAAAAATGCTTGTCACATGACATGTAATTATGCGTACAATTCACAATGGGATGGTGAGCCATCACAAATATATTGCAATTTTATAGCTTGATTAACTAAATTCCTAATTTTAACTCTATTCTATACTAGACACAAATTTACCCGAAAAGTTTATCCTGTTTCTTTGCGACTAGAATTTTCGATAACGCGTACAAGATCAATTTTTCGTGGCGCACCGTCAGTTTAAAAATAGAAACACGTCTACTCATTTTTCTTGAAGAACCGACGGTGCGCCACTGAAAAGTCGAAAAAACTAGCGTTAAACTAGAACTTGATTAAGCTTTGAATAGCGTAGAGCCTTCGATAATTTTTACTCTATAAGGCTGCGAGATTCATAACTGAATATATTTGCAGGAAAATTAATAAATGTATTCTGAATAATGGCGCACCGTCAATTTCGATTACAAGGCATGTAAAAGTACAGAGCGCATTAGCATAAACAACTTTACTGACAAGTTTATGTTTGTCTGTTTGTTATTTATCTCTAAAATGAAAACTTTGTAGCTAAATCTTGATTAATGTTTTAAGCATTCTGGTCGTGTTTAAGAGGATCTTGTAGGAAAGGAGAATGATTTCTGCGAAGTCTCAAACTAGAACTAGTCACAAAACTCTAGTTTCTGTCTCCCCTCGGAAACCATTTTGCAGCAAACGCCTATCAACCAAAACACAGGTAACGCTCAATACCCTCACGACACAATAAAGTAAGTTTCAATTTGTTCGCCGTTTTTTAGCATGTTCTGAGTATATGTTCTCTAGAAATTCATACAAAGAAAAAGGCGCCAGAAAAAAATACATATTTCGACTCTTTTCATTGTTTTTTCTTATATTACTTAGAGCTACTAAACTAAGTAATTACACCAACAAGTTTACACACCATAACTATTCGCTGCTACAAATATATAAATCCGTTAACTTTGCGCTTCGCCGTTGGTCATAAGGTAACAACTCCAAATTGCCCCCTTTTGCGTTACATCCCGTAGTATTGAATACAAATACAATCTGATCGCATAATAAAGTGTCCACTTTCACCGCCCCCTACTTTCAATGTTGAGAGCACTGCGAGTAGAAATTTAGCCCGTTTTGCGTCCGAAAATGTGACTTCATTTTTCACAAATTATATTAAGGAGGGGAGGAAAATTCTGTCAGAAAATGAAACTGGACACTTTATTTTCTTCGTCAGATTGTAGATGCATGTCGAACACAGAAATTTATGGAACCCCACACTTTGGTAAATTTTTGCCTTAAAATTGGATTTTTTTTTATCAAAAGAGACTAAACGGATTGAACTGAATTTTTGAAAGCTATTATATATAGGTTCAAAACATAGGAGGAGGTCTTGCATAGAAATTCAAAACCGACTGCGGAGCGGGAGGTTTTGAATTTCTATGCAAGACCGACTCCGTAGTTTTGAACTTGTTTATAAAACCTATTACGCCCAAATTCTATTGTTCCAATGGAAAACTCATTAGCAAATAAATAAAACCATGATAACACGATGTTTTGTGATATTAAAAGCCCTATTGACTGCTATTGATGACAAGGCTGACAGGTGATTGAAGCCGAAACGCAAGACCGATTCCGTTGTTTTAAACTTGTTTATTATGACATATCACGCCAAAATTCTATTATTCAATATTTCATTGTTTTGTTCTTGAAATGTACATCTATTGTCATCTACGTAGTTTTGAACTTGTTTACATACCTACCACACCCAAATTCTATTGTTTTTATGGAATGCTCATCATCACTGTTTTATCGCTTTCTGTGTGCCATTGTCAGAAATGGACAAAAAGTCCTAATAACGTTACCCCGAACAAAAGGTTTGTTAACAAAAGGTTAACAAAACTGTCTTGTTCTATAGAAATTATATCCAATAGCAGAGCAAAACAACGAGTCGCCTTTTCTGTGGCTTGGCAGTGGGATATTTGAATTTCAGATTGCTTCAATGCTTGCCGTGTAAACATGTCTGCGGAATAGTTGCGCATTTTGTAAACCAGATGGCCAGCGATATTTGGGATGAACGTTCAACATCGTCCATGGGATGGATAAAGAAAGGTAAATACGCAATGTTTGAGATTGAAGTACATTTTTGCTTAATTTCAGTTTCTATAGTCAAGAAAACTGGTGAACATGATTGAATAGCCGAATTCACACTATAGAGACGAGTTTCCCGTCTGAGACGAGTTTCTCGTCAGAAAAAAATTCCTGTCTTATGTGAATTCTAGTCGGAAACTAGTCGGCTTATTATCGCCAGACGTTCTCCTTCAAAAAAGTTTTTTTCGCGTGATCACAGAAGAACAGGGAAGAACATTCAAGACGAGAAACTCGTCTCAGACGGGAAACTCGTCTCTAGTGTGAATTCGGCTAATCATAGTATAATGTTTCTCACTCTATTTTGTTCTAAAAGTAGCTTTGTATACATTCCTAACATGTTGCATTTTCTTCAATTTAGATTGGGCAATTTGTTTCCTGGATATTACTGCATGCCGGCGAAATATGACAAGCAATGACGATGTTTGTACGTGAGTTTCAATTTGACTTTTTTCTTGAAAAGCAAAGGAAAGAAATATACAATTTGTATTGAATAGAATTGAACTGAGGGATTGAACATGATCATTGTATTGATTTATTGTTTACATTAAATTTCCTAACGATAGTCAATGGATATTGTTTTACTTTCGTGTAATTTTGAGACAGAATAGTAGTAGTGCACAATTTAAAATTGATTTTTGGGGAGCGGGACTAATTATTTAATTCTGGTGCTAGGATTGATTTGTGATTTGATTAATTTAGAGGAGCGTGTAGCTTAATGTAAGACCCGGTACAGGTTTTATATTTGGATGTAAGACCTGTACCGGGTCTTACATTCAGCCCCACACTCCCCTAAATTATTCAAATGCCGCTACCATCTTTTAAATAGTGTAGGTTTTGCATCAGGGTTCAAAACCTGCATTGAACAATAGAATTTGGGCGTGGTAGGTTTATAAGCAGGTTTAACTTAAGCAATAAAAGTACTTTCTGCATGCTCTCTGCTTTCTTACAAACACGAGGGGGGTGTTGGGAGGCGAGTGTCTTTCAAGTTTTATCAGTTCGACCAACATTCCCCGAGTGCACATTCACAATACAACATTCACAATACAACATAGGTGTTATTTTCTAATTAAAGTTGAATGTTTTATTGCCGCAAATTCTAATTTTCTTCTGGAAGCTAAATAACTGCGCTCTCTCCATGCCGCAGGTTACATACCTGTTGTTGTGAAATGCTAATGAACAGGGCACTCAATGGAAAGGGGGGCTAAGGGGGTTACATCGAAAAATAGCAAGGGCATTAAAAAACTATTGGATCGTTTTTGTATGTAAGAATTGTGACTTGGACAAAAAGATTGCAAAGATCGGAAAATTTGCAGCTAATCTAGGGTCATTTGTGTTTGATTTACTAAAAGAATGACTGGAATCTGCCACAAAACGCAAAAGTTATAGCCCAATATCTATAACCTGGAAGTCCAGCTCTGGACACAGATGAGCGAGTCACCTTAACATTCAACATGATTCAACATGCATGTTCTGATGTGGACCGAGCCAGTGTAAGGGACTGGTCATAAATTAGAGGTTGGGAGGGCTGGTGCATTTTTATTTTGGTCTACATGTTTTTGGGAAACCCTCCCCTGACAAGACGCAGGAAAAATATATAGTGGCCCGCACTATTTCCAGTATTTGCTCACCCCGACTCCCTTCCCTTTTAGAGCTGCTATGACATATTTAATGGTGACCCTCCCCCATCATTCACTGGATCTAGTCACACTCTATAGACCTTAGTGGGCTAACAGTTTTTTTAAATTGTTGCTACCTTTAATTCAGATCACACGATTAGTCATTTGGTAATTTTAATATTTATCACATAGGAATGAAGATATGAGTTTTATTTTCGAGTGGCAAGGACAATATTTTTACGAATGAGCACAGCAAATGAGTAAAATATTGTTTTTGACACGAGAAAATAAAACTCATATCTTTAAGACACCATGTAATTTTCTTTAATATTATATAAAAAATTATTCCAAATTGATTTCCAAGCACTTTTGTTTTGATTGATATCCTCACTAGTGAGGATATGGAAAATATGTCACTCAGGTCCCGGATGTAGCTTCGTATGAGATCTACGAGTGGCGTATTTCCCAGTAAAACACTTGTGTCTATATAATAAAAATATATATTGTGTGGTTCCAAAAATATCTATACCCTGCAATTGTTGAAAAGTGACCCCCCCACCCCTCTTGAATTTCAGAAGCCCTTCCATAGGGGGGGGGGGGGGAGGTATGGATAATTTCTGGAAACACACGTTTCCCAAGTGAACAATGTTAAACTCTCAAATGAATAATCACAAATGTTAACAAAACTATCAACAACTATGATTACATGGACATCACGTCCCTCTCGCTCTGGTTAGTGTAGTGTATTTGGTATAATTGCAGGCACATATCCAGACCTATTTACACCTGTTTATTTTTGGTATGTTTTTAAATTATTATTATTTTCATCTTTACTTAATGAGATCAACCAAGTACAAATTAATTTAGTGCCACCACGGAGGGAATTTGTTTAGAGACCTCCCCCACCCCCTGAAATTTCCAATCCAGGGGGTGACTTTTGAACCCCCCTACCCCCTGGAATTTCTGACCGTGGAAAAAAAGCCACCACAAGGAAATGGATAAGAAAGGAAATCGGCGAAACAGTTCACTGATACTTTAGCGTCTTTTCTTGTTGATTAACAAAGGTCGGGTACAAATTCAACCTGGGTAAACTTCCTTTTTTTGCGCGCTAGTGGACAGACGTTTCTCTTGCTTTGTGGACGTTCACAAACAAGCGCCTGCTAGCATGGGAGACATGCACATTAAATCATGTTGCAAAAATTTGTGTAAAGCAGTTGATTGTCAATTTTAATCACTATTGGAAAACAAACTGTTTACACAAGAAAAATTTGGAACTAGGGTTTGGTGTTATAAGAAATCAATTATTTCAATTGTTATTTGAAAAAGTAGGAACATAGAAGTTTCTAAAAATATGCAAATTATTTTTTTAACAATTGCTACTGTAGTGTCCAGATCTATCAAATTTTTTCACTTTTGTTTGAAACAGGTATTGGAACAGAGCTGCTAGATGAGTTACGCAAAGTTATGCAGGAGGATAAAGACAAGGCAGTTCAAGAAGCTGTATGTACATTTACTCAATTTGTGTACACACATTCATTACATGTTACTGATGTATCAGTAGACAAACCAAATTTAATACTTCATTTTTGGATATTTAATGTATAGATTTATGGTAGGCACTGCCTAAAAGCGGAGCTCAAATCAATACATTACTACATGTATATCGAGGTATCAACTTTTCTAGTTTTGATGAGATCATCGATGAAGTCATGCCACGTGACCTTGGGATGTACCTACCGTACCGCTCTCGAGTAACGTAACCTCCAATCGCGAGTCGCGAGTGAAAATTCTAGACTCGAAAGACTCGCGGCTCGCGGGTATTTTTCCATTGGAATATTCATGATATGTAAAAAGTCACTCGCATTTTGCGAGTGACTGGCGGCTCTAGGTTCAAACGAGTAAACTTTATCGATGAACGTCCAAAGCAAAAACATCGCCCAAACATCGTACCGAAACTACACGGAAGATCGCGAACTGGTTCAGAAAAGAAGACCACCCGTATATACTTCTTTTAATCTTAAGTTTCAGTTTAAAAGATGTTCTTGAAATAAAAATATCATACTAGCTTCAAACGAAAAAGTGGCGTGTTCTTATCAAGCGATTATTAAAGAAGACGCCGGAAATTTTGTTCAGCGCCATGTTGTGTTTATATCACTCTAGTCAGACTCCAAACACAAATATAAATATGCGTTTAAGAATTATGGCGCTGTACTTCTCTAGACTTCGCTGAATCCATCGCTGAAAACGATCACAAGCCCTTCTGAAATAATAAACAATTCTACCGGTTTGGACGGGCTGATCTTTGCCTGTAAATTTCCTGCACTCGAAGATTCGCGAGCAGGCGCATAATTTAAGTTTATGTTTTAGCGTCTCGTTGTCGCCGAAAAGTCCAAGCACGAATTCAAACCTACGGTAAACTTCGAAGTTTTCTCACTCGCTTCGTAAATAAACCCCACAAAACTTACGAAAGAAGAGAGCTTACCTATAGTACTTCAGTTATTTCATAGTTATTATTTAGTGTTTTATTACTAGGAAAGAAAACCGGCGAAACATTCTACGATTTGAGCGTCTCGTCACTAAGTTTGTTGCAAACATAAACTTCGAAGTTTTCGCGCTCGCTTCTTAAATAAAATACACAAAACTTACGCCAGAAGAAAGCATATTAAAGTAAAGTACTTTAATTATGTCATAGTTATTATTTAGTGTTTTATTTTTAAGAAAGGAAACCGGTGAAACATTTCACAGATACTTTTAGCGTCTTGTCGCTAAAATAACACCTAAAGTTTGTTGAATGCCGATAGAACGAATTCAAAAGCCTTGAAGTCTTCCTGGTTTTCTCGCTCGCTTCGTAAATTATTTAAATAAACCCCACAAAACTTACGAAAGAAGAAAGCTACCTATAGTACTTTCATAGTTATTATTGAGTGTTGTATTACTACCGGTATCGGCGAAACAGTTCACCTATATTCTAGCGTGTTTTCACTAGTTCGTTGATTACCAAGCACGAAGGCCGGGCACGAACCCACAGTAAACATCCAAGTTTTCTCGCTCGCTTCGTAAATAAACCCCACAAAACTTAGGAAAGAAGAAAGCTTACCTATAGTACTTTAATTATTTCATAGTTATTATTTAGTGTTTTATTACTAGGAAAGAAAAACCAGCGAAACATTTCACGGATACTTTAGCGTCTCGTCGCTACGCTAAGTTTGTTGAAGGTCGGACACAAATTCAAAACTAAACTTCGAAGTTTTGCGCTCGCTTCGAAAATAGACCCCACAAACTTACGTGTGAAGAACGCTTCAATATTACTTTTATTAGTTTGTACGGTAGCTATATCTTTTAACGTTACGGTAGTCTGGAAATTCTTGCGAAATTCTAGTTTTGTAACATGAAAAGAATCGCTCGCTGAAAGCGTTCACAGCCCTTCTGAACAATTCTATCGGATTTAGATGGGTTGATCTTCGCCTGTAAATTTCCTGCACTCGCAAGACTCGCGAGCAAACGCATTTCGAGTGGATCGAGTGAACTTGTTTAATGAGCTCCTCATTATAAAATTACTCGCGAGCCGCGAGTCTTTCGAGTGTTGACTTTTGACTCGCGGCTCGCGAGTATAATGTTACGTTACTCGAGAGCGGTACGGTAGCGTTGTTGCCTCCTTGAGATATGCGTTTTGTTTCTTTACAATTACAGTGTCCAATTACAGTATGAATAAGTAACGCGTTTCTTCTGATCTATGGCCGAAAACTGTAGGTCCGTTATACACAACTATTTAAAATGGCGTGATTTTAGAGTTGTTTGAGTCGAATTTGCCCTTTTTCAAACTGTCAAAAAGCCGCTTAGGCAATCACAAAATCTTCAGTGTTTGCCTGCCGTATCCACTTTTATTTGTGATACAAATGTTAGACATTGCTAGGTACAAGTCAAAGTGCACTTACCTTTCTTCTCGACACTTCTTTATAGTACCATCCTCTTCAATCAGACTCGACTGCTTTGACTGCTTTAGATGCCGGGTTCGAAGGGCCTCGAAATTTAAACTTGTTTTTGAGAAGGACCATATGTCAACTCGTTTTGTTGAGCTCAGTACACACAAGCGAAATCCATTTGGTTATTTGTTGCTTTTCCGCCATTTAGCTAGCAAGACCTTTTAGTAAAATCTCCCCCATTGCATCGTGCTTCGTTTTTCACGAAATACAACCGTAACTGAAAATCGTTATCTGTCCGCCAAAATGGCACTGTAATTATATAGCATACCATGTTATGTTTAATAAAAAAACAAAGAGTTATCTCAGAATGTCAAATATGCACACGCAACACACAGCAAACGTTTTGTCAGTGTGCGGTCCTGCTCGTTTTCTGTTCTGCGTCAGGCTTATCAATAACGATGTGCAATGACAACGAAAATCAGGCTCTTGCAATGCTCGTGTCACGCTCTTGTCAGGCAGGACAGTACTAGGCATGAGCCTGACACTGTCTTGCTAAGCACTCACAAGCAGGACAAATTTTATGTCAGGCTCGTGTCCTTTCGAAGTCAGGTCCTTACAGCGGATTTTGGCCGGAGTCAGGCGGGATTCTGGCTATGTCTGGGTCAAAACTTTCGTACGGGTTATTAACAATTGAAATGGAGCAAAGCACTTCTGTATTATCGACTACTTTTGTTTGTGATTGTAGCTAAATTGCTTACAAAATCATTGTGCTACCCAGTGTACCGGTAACTGATTATTTTCCGCATAATTGTGCACATCTCCCAAAATTATTATGCAATCCCACGTAATTGACAATTTTCCACAAAATTTGGGTAATTCTGGCCATCATACAATGTGACTCTCAAATTTGAAAGTTTCTTTGGGGGACACCCCCTAACAAAATTGCAACCATTATGATGTAAGCTCTTGCTTCCAGTTATGATTGTTTATTGTTTACATGTACATAGGTGAAAGTAGCAAAAGTGTAGGTATTTCCTTTTATTTTTTGGCCAAAATTGTTCTATTAAATTGACTCTGGAATTGCTATTTTTCTTAAAATTGACAAAAAAAGGGGGGTTCTGTCCAACGTTTCACTTATGAAGAAAAAAGCCAGCCTAGGGATGTTTCTTTTGTAAGTGAAACATTAGACAGAAAAACCCTGGCTTTCCAAGGATACCGGTGCATTTGCAATGACAAGGCTAGATGCTGTAACCATGGCGTATTTGCTTGTGATTGTCTGTATCATACATAGGTAGCAGCTGCCGAAGCAAGAGCACTTGCTGAGAGAATGAGAGCCTTAGAAGAGTTGCGGCAGATAATGAGTGAAGAAAGAGAGCAAGCACTGGAACAGGCCCGCATAGTAAGATTGTATTTCTTTGAAAATCTTACTTAATTTGATCAAAAATGAACCTGTACTGTAAACAAGGCCCATTCAGAAGTAAGCAGAAGTGGTGCACACAGGTTTGCTAGCATATGTGCACACTATGAGATGAAGGGTGCTTGTAATCACACATTGCCTGCTGACCAATAAGAGTTCATGTTTTATAAGTCATGTGACTTTAGTGTTGCACTTTCCATGCCTCGAGTATTACTTTACCCAAGTTTGGTCACTTCAATAGCGATGTTCCATTCTTGAGATATCAATTTTTCTATTTCTGGTGATGTCATCGATGACGTCATTGCACTTGAGCATGGTGCTGGAACTCCCTTGCCACAAAGATAACTTATCCAAGTTTGGTCACCTAGCGATGTTCCGTTCTCGATATTTTAATATTTTCCTAACAGTTATGAGCGAGTGAGCGACATATGGCCCCCACGATAACTCGCGTTTACGCTTCGCGTATCCACGATTTAAAATGACTGTGGATTGAATTGGATAGCCGAAAGTTGAGGGATGCGAACGTTTTAGGGACTGAAATCAAGTCTTCCGAAATTGCCAGGGAAAAACTATCTGAGAATTCTAGGTGACCTTTTTAACGGCAAAAATAAAATACCCCCCAAAACTGGTAAATTTAACCTTTTCTATAATTCGAAACATATAATTCGAAACATATAATTCGAAACATATAATCTACATACGAAAATTAAAGCTTCAAATTCTGAAGCGAAAATGTCAGCTCTTGTAGCGCCATCCGAACAGATATTTTACCGAAAATGATAGTTGGGTGCCGCTGATGCCCCCCCCCCCCCCCCCCCCCCCCCCCCCCCCCCCCGGCTGTCCAAGCATCTGTCATTTAATGTGATGTGATTGATTGCATGTTCACGAGAAGGCGAGGTTCAATCATACCATTTTCCGTGCCTTTTCAACTTAAGGTTACGGAGCACCTTCGTAGTATTTTCCGTTAAAATGGCATAACTTCGCGAAAACTAGTCGTATCTTGACAAGTGATACCTTATTTTTTCGCGTCAACTGTGGAAACTTTATTTCTTGAAATTGATAAAACACAGATTTTTTAGCGAGTTCCCTTTCCGAAAGTTCCACCCACACGAATTATTTCACTGCTGACGTTAAAGATTTTTACGATGTGCTTTATAGATGTGTTCTGAAAAAAACAATTTCGGGGAGTATTGAAATTTTATAGAGCCGATTTTAGAGCCAACCCTGTATGTCCCCTAGGATTTCTTTAACAAATACAAAAAACAAATTCATCAAAACATCTAAACGCTTTTAACAAGAGAAAATGAACATTTTCTATTGCTTTTAAATGAGGTATCAATTGTCAACATAGGACTATTTTTCGTCAAATTATGCCATTTCAACGAAAAATTACCCCGAAAAATTAAAATTACATTAAAAAAATGTTTTATAGCGTGCACAAGAGCAAATGGCTGAAATAAAATATCGCTGCGAGGTAGCAGAGAAGAAGCGAGCAAGAATGGCTTGGGAGAAATACATGCAAGAAAAGTCAGAAGCTCTGAAAGAAGCTGCCGTAAAGGCAGAACAAGAAAAAAAGGAGGCACTTAGAGATCTCACAGAACATCTAACAAAAAGATTACGCAGTGAAGCAGCCTTAGAAAGAGAGAAAGCTGTGGGGGAAGCACTTGCTGTTGCTAGGGTAAGCCATCCAGTCATGACTCTTCCGTTGCACTATAAGGATTTTGACCCTCCTATAGCAAAGGCTTTTCCTCGGTGTTTCGCTCTTTTTGTTGTTAGCCTTCGCGGTTTGGTTGTAGTTTTCTTTGTTCGCCCCCGGAAAAGCTCGGTGAAAAACCAAACACTGAACTACGCGGATGCATGACACCAGTAACTTCACCTAATGTCTAAACTGTGGTTGAACACAATGATTTTATTGAAAGACAGGAATAGGAACATCCTTTCGAAAACCCAGGTTCTTTTTTTGTCGAACGTTTCCTACCTCCCGAAAACAACCCCTGTACTAGGGGTGTAAACTCTTACGACATGTATTTTTCCTGAGACCGTATCCAACCTGTGATTTTTCGACCATATCTGGTGTTGACCAATCACAGACATGCTCTGCAATTCTGATGTACCACCATCCGAACGACAGCAACGCCTTCTCAGACAACTCATGCCAAACGTTCCTATGTAATTTGAAGTTCAAGTTCCCATTTTGGTTGGACTTAAGCAGCCAAGCTCATATCAGATCAATCTTGACTGTGCTCGCAAATAAAGTTTAAACCCATCTTGAGTGGAAAAACGGTGTTGGTTATCGATTAGGCGCGTCGGTTTAACCGAATAACTAAGTTAGCGCGCGTCTCTCGAATAGAAAACGTAGTAGTGTCTAGCTGCGTTAACGCCCGATTTTCAGATTGATTTGTGAAGTTTTGCAACCTGAATAACGAGCCGCCAGTTTCAATCGATATATTGCACACATGCTCGCAGAATCGGGTTTCCAAAACAATACTGATGTAAACTACCCTATGGCCCGTGATAAGGTTCTCGCGCGATTTACGCTGGAACACTGTTCCAAAGTCTGGCAATGCAGATAACATCTTGGGGTGCCTGGACAGACACGGAAACCATGCTCGAGAGTGTCAAAGGGAGGACAAATCTTACCATGGTAAGACCAATATTTAGCAATTAATGAATTTCGCTGAGTATGATGTGAAGAATTATTCAGATCGAGGGGGTGTTATCCATCGAGGCCGAAGGCCGAGGTGTATAACACCCTCGAGATCTGAATAATACTCCACATCATACGAAAGCTGAATTCATAATTGTTTTATTATTCATTCAAATAGCAGGCAGTTTGCCAGCCTGCCTACAAGTGCGTGACCTCACGTGTGCAATCATTTTTCAACTTATCCGGTCTTTGTCGTCTATAAGATTAGAAGTGTATTTACGTCTAAAGCACCTCCTGAGAAAGGATTTAACTGTACTCAACTCCTCTTGATGCCCCATACACCGACAATGCGTATGTAACCTTAGGGACGACGATGGATCAAATAGGTGATCCACCTCCTCCCTAGAGCCTCCCTCCTTACGAACATTTGACCGCAAAAGATAATCCGTGCCTGTGCAATAAAACAAAGAACCAGTAAACCCCGACGCACGAAAGTTTGCCAGGAAATCGACGTTTTCGACGCTGGCATAAACTCACAAGCCTGCCCTCACTTTGACAAACGCATGCGCTATACAAATTTCCCACCTTCTCTAAACTACCATAAAGATGAATTAGAAAATAATAAGAATTAGTATATACCAAATCAGTGAATCGTCATTTTCGCGCGCTCTGATTGGTTCCTGAAATAGTATATATCTAGCATTAGTATATAACAGCTCGGCAACCTCCTAAGAACGACCAATTTGATTGGTTTAGAGTCTCGGAATCTGAGACATTATTTACCTCCGAAACAGTAGATATTGTGTTGGCAAGCAAATTTCATGTAGAGGCGAAGAAATGTCAGTCAACAAAACTAAAGAAGCAACAAATTAGATTTCTTTGTCTCAAAATCGGTCTCTCTGGATTTAATATGTCTCACAAATCGCCTGAGCATTGTTTGTGAAAAACACGCTTGCACTGTGAAACCCGAGTTGAAAAACTTTAGCTGGCAAAGCATGAATGAAAATTCTTTTTCGGCATGTACTTTCCCTTTATTTTATTTATTTGACAAAATCAAAATTATAATCTACAATATGTCGAGAAAATACAGTCGAAAGAGCTAATTTTCAAAGTACCTGAGGATGGTTTGTGTCTTGCAACGACTGATCGGCAGCTTTCTTGTAGTTTTTTTTGCGAGCGAATTGTCCGCCACAAAGGAGACTTCTGTTAGTAGTTAGTTATCCTTCTTCTTGCCTGATGATAACCCCATAAAGCCTTTTCATAAGGTTTCGTGTAGTTGTTTTATCCTGCTAAATCGTTTTTCCCTCAAATATCCAGTGTTTACGGTGTTTGCTCACTCCATTTTTCCAGCAAACTAAAATAATCTTACTTGTGCAACGAGTGGCTGCCGACAAATAATTTTCATCTCGGAAACTTTTGGCGAATTGCTTACAAATGCTCTCCAATTTGCAGCTATATTCCTTCTTGAATTGAAATGATGCAATATATTGCTCGCTACATGTCCAAATTTGTTGAAAATCCCTTGAATTGTCCACTTTTTTCCGCAGCTTTTCGAAGTAAATGCTTGCAAACTTTCTAGAGCTGTCAAAATCGACCAAAAACGTGCTTATGCAAATCACCTATAAAGTTTGCGTGAGTTTTGTCACGCACGCAGTTTTAAAACGCTAACACAACTTTTCTTATTGTTTTCCGACTGAAAATTCGGCAGGTTGCCTTGCTGGTATATACTAAAACACTTATTCTATTTCAATTTCGGTGGATAGTGGCTTTAGGAATATTTACCTCGAGCCTGCGGCTCTCGGTAAATATTCTGCCACTATCCACCTCAATTGAAATAGAATAAGTGCTAACTATTTACTGTTTTGAGAAACGCAAAATAGCGGCTCGTTTCGCGAGCGAAATGCGCTTTGAATCTTTCAATCCGACGTATTTTTTTCTACTTATTTGGTATATACTAAAACAACTAGAGCAGATTTCGTATGACTGTGAAAAGTACCGTGACACGGCGCGGTATTGTCGCGGTGGCGGTACCGAACCTGGCCTGCTGAAGATACCGAAGGAAATCGCGTAGTCGCGGTACGGTCACGGTCGCGGAGCGGTACAACTTTGTCGCGGAACTTTTCACAGTCATACGAAATCTGCTCTATCCCTTTCAGGGTCGGTGCCTAGCGGTGGATATATATCTTGACGCTTCGCGTCTCGGTATATATCCACCACTATTCACCTACCCTTCGGGAATAGTTGTTAACAAGTAATAAAATGTTCATGGTCTATAGACCAGAAGCAAGGGGAAATTAACATTCTCCTCCCTTTCAATATGTCTTAATTGGTAAGTGACCTCTATTTGCATAAGATGCTTTCATGAACTGTAATGAAGATTTATTGTTTTTAAACTGATCGTGAAATATTTTCACAGGATTTCTAAGTAACAACCAAAGAACGGCATATAATAAACAATCGCAGCTCTAGTTTGATATTTTTGTAATGGCCATCTAAGCAGTGCGCGTTCTGTTATATCTCCTTAAGAAAAACTTTGAGCGACGGAGGCAAGAAGCCATCGATGAGACAAGAGAAGAGTGTGAAGCCCAAGCCAAAACAGAGGCGCGACGAGTTGCGCGGCTTCACCAGGAGGATGTTGATAACTTGAAACAGAGGTTGGTTGACGTTTTTCTAAAGACTAAACGCAGCGAATTGGTTTGCGAAAGCGAATATATCAGCGTACATCTGATAGAGTAGATCTAACAGAAAATGCAATCAAAACCGCTTCTTAGTTTTCTCGATATTTTTTCCTATTGCCAAGTTATTACACATGTAACTGATAAATATTGTCATTTACATAACCACAATTTACAACTTATTCTCAATGGACCTATGCTGTGAGTATTTTTGTCTAATTGAATGGACGGTGCATGTCGCGCTGCATGTCGGTTAATGAGTGACATTTGGCGAACAAATTGCAAAGAACGTGCGCGCTGCATCCTGGTAATTGCTGTCTTCTCTTCCTTATATGGCAAACAAAGTATGACTTACCATCAACAGTTGCTGTCTTCTCTTCCTTATATGGCAAACAAAGTGTGACTTACCATCAACAGTTGCTGTCTTCTCTTCCTTATATGGCAAACAAAGTATGACTTACCATCAACAGTTGCTGTCTTCTCTTCCTTATATGGCAAACAAAGTATGACTTACCATCAACAGTTGCTGTCTTCTCTTCCTTATATGGCAAACAAAGTATGACTTACCATCAACAGTTGCTGTCTTCTCTTCCTTATATGGCAAACAAAGTATGACTTACCATCAGCAGTTGCTGTCTTCTCTTCCTTATATGGCAAACAAGTATGACTTACCATCAGCAGTTGCTGTCTTCTCTTCCTTATATGGCAAACAAAGTATGACTTACCATCAACAGTTGCTGTCTTCTCTTCCTTATATGGCAAACAAAGTATGACTTACCATCAGCAGTTGCTGTCTTCTCTTCCTTATATGGCAAACAAAGTATGACTTACCATCAACAGTTGCTGTCTTCTCTTCCTTATATGGCAAACAAAGTATGACTTACCATCAGCAGTTGCTGTCGTTTCCTTATATGGCAAACAAAGTATGACTTACCATCAACAGTTGCTGTCTTCTCTTCCTTATATGGCAAACAAAGTATGACTTACCATCAACAGTTGCTGTCTTCTTTTCCTTATATGGCAAACAAAGTATGACTTACCATCAGCAGTTGCTGTCGTTTCCTTATATGGCAAACAAAGTATGACTTACCATCAACAGTTGCTGTCTTCTCTTCCTTATATGGCAAACAAAGTATGACTTACCATCAACAGTTGCTGTCTTCTCTTCCTTATATGGCAAACAAAGTATGACTTACCATCAACAGTTGCTGTCTTCTCTTCCTTGTCTGGCAAACAAAACGTGACTTACCATCAACAGTTGCTGTCTTCTCTTCCTTGTCTGGCAAACAAAACATGACTTACCATCAACTGTTGCTGTCTTCTCTTCCTTGTCTGGCAAACAAAGTATGACTTACCATCAACAGTTGCTGTCTTCTTTTCCTTATATGGCAAACAAAGTATGACTTACCATCAACAGTTGCTGTCTTCTCTTCCTTGTATGGCAAACAAACATGACTTACCATCAACAGTTGCTGTCTTCTCTTCCTTATATGGCAAACAAAGTATGACTTACCATCAACAGTTGCTGTCTTCTCTTCCTTGTCTGGCAAACAAAACATGACTTACCATCACAGTTGCTGTCTTCTCTTCCTTATATGGCAAACAAAACATGACTTACCATCAACAGTTGCTGTCTTCTCTTCCTTATGGCAAACAAAACATGACCTACCATCAACAGTTGCCGTCTTCTCTTCCTTATATGGCAAACAAAACATGACTTACCATCAACAGTTGCTGTCTTCTCTTCCTTGTATGGCAAACAAAACATGACTTACCATCAACAGTTGCTGTCTTCTCTTCCTTATATGGCAAACAAAACATGACTTACCATCAACAGTTGCTGTCTTCTCTTCCTTATATGGCAAACAAAACATGACCTACCATCAACAGTTGCCGTCTTCTCTTCCTTATATGGCAAACAAAAACATGACTTACCATCAACAGTTGCTGTCTTCTCTTCCTTGTATGGCAAACAAAACATGACTTACCATCAACAGTTGCTGTCTTCTCTTCCTTATATGTACGACTCACCATCAACAGTTGCTATTTTCTCTTGCGCTTTAGGACAAAGTGAAATCAATTGACCTCTTTACCTATGATGCAAATTGCCCATTTCAAATCGCGTGATGTTAACATGAAAAATATCTTTTTGAAATTGTTTATGCTTTTTCACGTGGATGTGGAACCATTTCAAAATATGAAAACATCACATGATTTGAAATGGGCAATTTGCATACGGAGGTAAAGAGGTCTATTGAAGTCAACTTTTCTCTTATCCAGAATTGACTATCTAAACAAGATTCTTCAGAGCGAGCGAAACACAACCCAAAAGCTCCAAGATGTCCATGTAGTAAGTACATTTACTTGAACTTGGCTCTTGTCCTCGCCACGACTGATATCACGGTTTGAAGAGACTTTTTCAATTCCTGTCTGATGTAATTGACATGATTTTGCATATAAAACTTCTAGGTGATCGAAGGCCAAAACCGAGAAAATGGGCGCAATCGGAGTTTGCCCTGCTAGAGGGGGATTTCATGTTTACAGTTTGGGCTCATTTGCATAAGCGTGGTCTAGATTCAGAATGTTTGAAGGAGCTCGAAAATAATCACCACTGAATATGAATAGCGGGCAGCAAATGAAACGTACTCTGAAAATTTGAAGGTTTAACATTCAGTTGTAAGGGCGTAGTTAAATGTTCGTTTTGGAGGAAATATGTTGGCTAATGAACCTTTTGCCACCCAATAATCCACTCATTTTTAAAAACCTGCGTAAAGCCTCCACAACGAACGTAAACGTCAATACGTTCTTAGGAATAGTAAGTGTTTCATCTCGCGAACATCTTTATTACATTTTTCAAGAGCAAAGAGGCATTTTGCAAAAGCCTTGAATTTCTTGGGTGGCAAGAAGCTTATTAGCCCTCATGTTTTCTGTAAATACATGTGTCAATTGAACTTATCGCCATGTGCTCATAATTCGAATGACGAACGTAAAACTTTCTAATTACCATTCATTCACCAGGCGCTATTGAAATTCAGAACATTACTTTTTGTAGCTCCGTTACGCTTGCTGATTTTCACGATTGCTTTAAATGTGTAAATGACAAGCAATTGCAAAATCCTGTCCGAAACAGGGACTATAATTAGTACGCAATAACGGCACGATTGCTTCCTTTCTTAATCTTCTCACGTGTCGGTTTTGCATATCAAATGTTCGCCGAGAAGAGTGAATGAAAAAATGTTATATTTGAAATTTGAAAGGGAAAAAATGAAGGTTTGAAAAATTTCGCAATACAAATTACACAGGTTTTCTAGAATTTGCGCTAATGATACGCAGTCGCGTGTCCATCTTTCTCTCGCCTCCCAGATGGTTGTCTTGCGCACAATTTTCAATTTTGAATTTTTCTCTCGCCTCCCAGGTTGTGTTGCAAAATTTTCAATTTTGTAGTAGTGAGGTCATTGATGACGTTTCATCACATGACCACCTTGTTGTACCCAATTCACCCATGAACAACTTTGTCCAAGTTTGGTTGCCCATCTTTTGCCCGGGCTGAGGATGAAATCCAAACTTTATCCTGAGAAGAACTGATTATCCTATCGCCCTTGGTCAAGTTTGAAATACAAATCACACCACTTTGAACAGCCATTGAGAAAGTGAGCGGCCGATCCCTCACGGACAGTATTTATTGATAGCTAGTCTTATTTCGACAGGACAAACTTCGTTTGGGCTTTATAGCTGTTTCAGGTAACACGCGACCCAGCGCGTTCAAAACATCGAGAGAGCTTCAATCAATCAAATCAATCAATAATAGTTTATTTGAACGCAATTGCAGCGAAAGGCTGAATACTAGCGTGGGTCAGTAACAATAATACAATATAAATTAATAATTCAGAATCTATATGTGACCAAGTCAGCGAGGCGCTTCGTTTTGGCTGCTTGATAAGGGATAGTCTTGGAACTTCCCGTTCGGAGGCCATAGCCATGTTTAACAGTGGTAGTTTTTTTTCAGGTTACTTATTGGGGGAATTAATCTGGTCTTATGTATGAACTGTGAGCAAGCCTCAGCTCTACGATGGGCTAGGCTCGTTAGGCCCGTACGAGTAAGGGCATTTTGATAACACTCGTAGGTGTTACCGAGCATAATTCGCAGCGCCCTTTTCTGGATTATCTCGAGATTGTGAGCGAGGTAATCAGGAAGGGCGGCCCTTGCTGGTGAGGCGTATTCAACGACCGACCTAATGAGGGCGCAGTAAATACGTACTAAATCCTCCGTAGGAAGCCCTGCCTTTTTTAGGAGCCTGAGGGCATGCAAGCGCTTGTTGGCCTTGCCATACACATATTCAATATGTGTACTCCAAGTGAGGTCGTGGCTAATATGCACTCCCAACATTTTGTAGCTAGAGACACGTTTAATGACACTTCCCATCAACTGAAGGTGGTTAGTGGGAGATGGCTGGTACTCAAGGAAGTTAACGATCATCTCCCGACACTTACTCGGATTAAGACGCATGCCGCGCTCCGACGCAAAGTTACTGATTTCATTAGCAATACAGGGCAAGTAGCTGGGCGAGCACCTAGGAACAACCTCATAGATAGTAGTGTCATCCACGTATTTAATTCTATTAGGCCAATTAGCAACTAGCCTATTCACTAAAATAGCGAAAAGGAGAGGCGCGATTTTAGTCCCCTGGTGGATGCCACCATTGGGGCGTACAGCTGTGGAGAGAGTGCCGCCAATTGAAACCCTTTGGGGTCTGTTGGTGAGGAACTTTTGGCAGTTTGGTTTTCCTGTGTAGTCAATCAAACCATTGTGAGCCAATCAGATCCTTGCCTAGTTTCGCCTAGTGCAGTGAATTGGCTTCTGTCGCGACATGTCTCGCAAGGGAAGCCAATCAAATGCACTGAGTAAGGATATGATTGGCTCAAACGGACACGGATTGCATTGATGGACAGCACAGAAAACCAACTGCCAATCTCTGGCGGCAACGGCGAAGTCGCGTGTTACCTGAAACAGCTGTAATTTCCTCGGTTTTGGCCTTCAATCAGCGAATAGTCCCTTTGAAGACGAGAACATAGGGCATTTGATAATCACTTTGCTTCATGTTTCAGGCGTTAAAAGAAGATTACAAAAGATTTCAGAACATCACAAGAGGATACCATTCTGACTATTTGCTGTCCTGATAGATGATTGGCATTGCGCATGCTTAGAAAGAAGAGAGGTTGGGACACGGAAAATTATCAAAATACAAAATTGACAAATTGTACATAGAATGTTTTTAAACTTAAAAGTGCTTTCCTGAAAAGGGACTGTAGCGAACTGAGTTGGAGGTATCTCCAATGTTTGTGCATTACACCTATCTTGGAGGAATTCACCAGTACAACAAATAGTAAATATATATTTTCCCAATAACTTGATGGTGTTCTTTGTTGTGCTTTACTTGAAGATCTCGTGTCATTATTTATTTGTCCTTAGGCTGCTTTTCACTAGGCATACGCACAAGCAAAATGAACATGGCTCACAATGGGCTCACGTGATGTGACGTCATTGATGACATCATTAACGCTTTTAAAATTAATATCTTTGGATGGGAGGGTTCTCGAACGACCAAACGCAGAACTAAACTTATCACATGATGTGGCGTCATCAAAAGTTCAACAATCTATATCTCGAGAACTTGGGCAAAATGTACAAGAACAAAATCGGCCTGAATCCCCAAAACACTTGTTCTTTTATGCGGGTTTTTACTGTATGGCGGGCGGACAAGTCATTAAGATAAATTCTAGCTCTGATTTCCGCCCTCTCTTCCGGCTGTCCGCCAGCCATATCGGATTTTAACTGTTTTTCTTAGGCGGTCTCCCTGTGGAAAGGCCCCAGCTTTTGCCAGGGTCTTCTTCCGAGTGCCCCGCCATCTTGAAAATTACCCAGAAGACCCTGGGAACTACCCAGAAGACCCTGGGAACGAGGTTGGCAAGCTGCAAGGGAAGCGCAATAACAAAGTCACGTGGTGTGAAGTCATTGATGACGTCACCAAAGCTTGAAAAATTCATATCTCGGTAAAACGTTAAAGGCCCATACGCAACCGGGAACCTTTGCACTTTGTTTTCAATTGGATCTATTGTCATTCACAGCTGTGATTGGCTGATACTGTAGGTCCTAAGGGGTTCCTATTGTTCTTCGCATTTCAAAAGTTCAAGTTGAAAATTCGCATAGAGTTTTCAACTGGGTTTTATTCTTGTGAGCCTGCAATGCGACTTGGGTGCTTATGGGCCTTTAAATTTACCATCACTCTTTTCAGATTAATTTTCGTCAAATTGCTGATTTCAAAAAATAAAACGTGGAAGGCTCTATTCTATTCAATATAAGGAATAGAAGGCCAGCGACCTATAAAAGCCATGTATTTTATTCACTTCTCGTGTTCTCGTGCAGCGCCTTGAGTACGAAAATACCTGAAAATATTTTACCGGAAAAAATCTTCCTAAGGCAACCAAACTTGGGCACAATTGTCTAGATGAGTATTGTAATGTGACGTCGTCAAAGCATTAAAAATCTCGGGAAGGGAAGACTCCAAGGCATATAAAGTTGTTCAAAATTGGTGAAGTCTCAAGGTGGATGCAACAACAAAGTTGTGTGGTGTTATGTCATGAATGACGTAAGAAAGCTTACTGGAGCTCCGCAGGTAGCTCACTGGGAGCTCTAGGTAGTGCCTAAATCTATATATGCTCTTATTGAGATTCCTAAGCCCGAAAAACGTTAGCCGAAAATTGCTCGTGAAGCAATGATGGAAGAGTTGTTAATTGCCATTCTTGTGTTGGGGGTCTCTTGTAAGGTGGCTATGGAGAGTTGTTTCAGTGCCTATCTTGTGTTGGGGGTCTCTTGTAAAGTAGTTATGGAGAGTTGTTTCAGTGCCTATCTTGTGTTGGGGGTTTCTTGTAAAACAATGATGGAGAATTGTTTCAGTGCCTAGCTTGTGTTGGGGGTCTCTTGTAAAACAATGATGGAGAATTGTTTCAGTGTCTAGCTTATGTTGGGGGTCTCTTGTAAAGAAGTGATGGAGAATTGTTTCAGTGCCTATCTTGTGTTGGGGGTTTCTTGTAAAACAATGATGGAGAATTGTTTCAGTGTCTAGCTTATGTTGGGGGTCTCTTGTAAAGTAGTGATGGAGAATTGTTTCAGTGTCTATCTTGTGTTGGGGGTTTCTTCTGTAAAACAATGATGGAGAATTGTTTCAGTGCCCAGCTTGTGTTGGGGGTCTCTCGCATATGAACCCGTTAGCGTAAACACAGTACATGTCGTTCCAGTGCGAATAAGGTAACCTCGAGCCAATGGTATCGGTCCACATGTGCGCACAGTTCTCTATCCCGGGGTGGCTTGGCTCTTGTGGCGCCCATTTTGTAAAGCGTGGGAGTGTATCGTCCACTGCCCAGTGAAACTGTTTATCCTCCTTTTTCCACCGCAGCCCTATCCACATCTGCCGCCGTACGCCCGCATACTCGCGCGACAGCCTGTGAATAAAAGCGTTTTCCTGGTCAGAGGTTATCTTCACTAAATCACCACCCAGTCTCCTGCATGTGGCGCGGGCTTGGTCCCAGGATTTCGCGGTAGAGTGGGCCTTGTAACATGAGCTCATGAAGTTGTTCCAGCCGTCAGGACAAGGACCTGAGAAGATGTCAAGACATCATTTGGCGTCGTAATAGGCTAAACATTTCGTAAACGGTCGCAACTCTTCCTTTGATGCATATTTATATTTGTTGTGAGAGTTTCTTTTAAATAATCAGAAGAAATGCAAAATCGTTGAGGATTGATATACGGGTGGTAGTAGATTGCACACAGCTGCTGGCGTTGCTTTTGTTGATCTAGGCGCAATCTTGTCCTGTGTTATTCATGAGTTTCGTGAGTTCGCAGTCTCTAGAGGTGATACTCGACTGTGCACTGAGCATTGTTTACGAATACATTCACGCATTTGATTTACACATTGAAGTTCATATCAAGCAATTTCAAAAACAGAGTTTGACTGGGCCTTCTAAAACGTGCTTTCGTAAATAATAGAAAATGTCTATAAATACGATGTTAAATAACAAGTTTTAAATTTGCATGTTCCAATGATCATTTCCCTAATTATTCAATGTTCTATGATTTACCAGTCTTGCACTCCATAATTCCTTCCATAATTAAGTAAGCCCCCTAGATGAGCCAGGCGTGCTCTTGGGGCAAACTCAAGAAAAATACGTTTAAAATAAATAAATAATTCCTTCAAGAAGGGTCATAGCCCAAGTGCCGCGAAACTCATGAATAGCAAAGGTAATATGACGCCTCAACGTCATCGGTGGTTCCCTAAGGTCTTCATGGTGACCCACCTTGTACGCAATGCTGAAGTTTCTTCTCTATCCTGGTGAGTTTGGCATCCAACGCTTTCATGGAAGTCAACAGAGACAATAAAACCTTCGTGCCTAAGGATGGAAGAACATAAACGCTTACTCCCCCATTTATGATATACGGGTATGTGCCGCTATGTAGGGTATGGTTTTTGGGCTCCTGAGGTGTGCGGTAGGGTATCGCTTTTCGCTAGTATGGCTACCCTACAAACAAAATTTCGATCAAAGTTGTAACCGGGTTTAGTGTTAGTAGTTAACAAAACGGCTGGAAAGTAAGCGTTGCTGCCTTTAGGTGTTGGGAAGGTTCAGGGCGTCCTTTGGCAAAATCTATATATTAATACCGTAAGCCAAATCGTGTCCTCACTCACTCACTCCGCTCAGCCCTGACGTTGGCCGCAATACGAAATTCACGGAAATTTAGTTTACTGTAATAGTATTCTATTAGAAAAAATCACAACGGAGATAAGGAGCAGCACTATTTTCCTGAGTTCCCCTTTCCATAAACACCCTGAGCTATTAAAGCTATTATAAACATGATTTACAAATAACCTCCCGTCAACCTAGACCCCACTCCCTCCATGACGAAAATGAAGTGAGTCCCCAATATTACATAAAAAGCCCTTAGACTTTGAATTTTTGTTGTTTGTACGTAGCATATCTCAGTAAGGGTAGAAAAGAAACAGGTAAAATAAAATTGTTCTAAGAAGTTCTTGTTTTCTAAAGGATGATATTCATGACTAAGCGCGCGCTCTGCGAAGAAAGCCAGTGGATGTACGTTTGTTCAGACTTGAATTATCCCTGCAAGTCATGTATCAGAACCATTTAGGTCTGGATGTCTATGGTGCTTTCGGCTGTGCGAACTGAGTTCTTTTTTAGTTTCTGTAGGAGTCTTCAACATAGCGGCGATGGTGGCTTTGTCCCTCACTAGAGAAGTCGCTTGAATTAGATCATAGCCCAAGTGTAACGGTATACCTGTGGTACGAGGTCGAAAACGTGGCTTGAATAAATCAGTTGTTGTTGTTGGCGCAACTGGCGTGTTTATTGGCCTAAAAATAACCCCAAACGATACATGGTGTTAGACTGAGGAGCAACCCTGCCTTAGAAGATGGCTTTTACAGATTCCAGACGGATTGGAGCCGATTTGAAGTCGGAAAGCGAGCGAAATTTCGCAAGAGATGCGTGATGAACCCAACAACATGGCGGCCCCGCAGCAGGCCACAGCAAGCTCTTCACAGCATATCTTCACCTCGAATGTCCCCTATTCCACAACCCTTAAACTTGACAGGTAACCTAGCAAAGAATTGGAAAACGCGGCGGCAAACGTGGCAAGCCTATGAGGTAATAAAAACCTTTCTTCTTAATCTCGTCCACAAAAGTATCGAGACAAAAAATGCATCGGGGCAGAGGCCATAGGAATTCACACCGGCCTACCACTTCGGTCTGAAGAGGACAAGAGAACATAGATGAAGTAATAGAATTGTGGGGAAAGTACTGTATCGGGACAACTAACACTATCTATGAGAGATATGTTTCATAACCGGTTTTAGAGTCGGGTGAGACTATCGATGCTTATCCTATTCGCACACTGGCAGACACGTGTGAGCCTGGCACCCTTAAAGAGGAACTAATAAGGGATGGGATTGTTTGTGGTATTTCTGAAAAGGGTTTGCAGAAGAAATTGCTCCAGGAATCAAGTCTTTACCTTAGAGAAATGTTTGAATATATGCAGAGCATTATCCCAACATAAGACACAATACACGGAGCTCAGGCACTTTAATGCCTGGGTCAAAGGGACCACGCCCTGTTTAGCATTCGATTTGTTCTTAGTTAACATACGTCCAACTTATCCTTCCAATTCCCTTACAATATTAAAGGCCTCAACGTCCTTGATAATTTCATAAGTTGCTGTTACCATAGAAACAAAAGCCCGACCTTTGACCTCTGTTTCAAAAATTTTCGTTTCAAAGCTTGACGAGGAGTGGAAAATGCAAACAAACCTGCAATTAAACTAAATGAAGTAATAGGCCATACCTTGAAGTTTATCAGTCCAACTAGATATCGTGCAGAATGTTTTCATTTACGAAGTTATTAGCAGATATCATATTTCAGAATGTCCAAAAATAGGTTTCCTGATGAAATGGACATCATATCTAGTTGGACCAGTGATACTTGACCTAGCATTAATTACATAACATCTTGATCTCCTTAAAATGTTTTACCTTTCCTTTCCTCGCGAGGCAGTTTTTAAAATTTCTTTTCTTTGGAGTTCAAAGGTCACATTCCACGTTGCCATGGGGATGTCAACTGGAATTTGTTTAAATTTTGCCGAACAACAATTCTAAATAAGAAATGAATGGTAAAGATTAAAAGTTCTCGATATAGACCACCCCCTAAGGTTTTTGAGCCGCCATTTTGAAAGCAACCGAGACCCACGCATTAACATAGCTGAGAGTGCAAATATTGCAGTAGAAAGCATGAGATAAAACCTGCAATAACTGCATTTCGAAAAAACATTTCAGTTCAGTTTGTCAACAGAAACCCAGGAGGAATCAGACAGCGAGCCATCGTCAGATGAAGACATATGGGCCTTGACCGAGGAAGTTAACACCGTCAATGAGCAGAAGAACCGTCAACAAGCAGCCCTCGAGATCAAAGGACAAAAGGTAATCAACATGCAAATTGATACAGGAACCACATGCAATGTAATGCCAAAGAACTGCCTGCCAAAAGGCTGTAATATTTAACAATTAGACCTCAAGGCCGAATGTGCTATGATGAATAGACCATGAGGCCGAAGGCCGAATGGTCTATTGATATCATAGCACATGAGGGCGAGAGGTCTAATTGTTTTAGTATAAACCAACTAGTTGGTCGGATTTGGCAAAGAATTCCATTATTTGTGTTGAAAAAATCAAGTTTTCTTGCAAAGAAAGGTGATGGTTTTGCCAGGCACGGTCTATCACTAATAGACCATTAGTAGCTCAGCCAATCAGAATGCAGGATTTGTAATAGACCATTAGTTGGTTTATACTAAATAGATTTAGCCACTGGCTAAAAGCGGAGCTCCTGGTTATAAAATTTTCTGTGTGAATGAAAGGGATTCCCATGTGTACATGGTTTACATGGTTACTTTAGAGTCTTCCCTTCACGAGATATTAATTTTTCAAGCATAAATGACATCATCGATGACGTCATATTACGTGACCACTTCATTTCGCTCATCTAATGACCTAGACTACACTACCAAAGTTTGGTTGTTTTAGAGTATTCCCTTCACGAGATATTAATTTTTCAAGCATAGATGACGTCATCGATGACGTCACATCACGTGACCACTTCATTTCGCTCATCTGGTGACCTGGATTACATTACCCAAGTTTGGTTGGTTTAGAGTCTTCCTTTCATGAGATATTAAATTTTCAAGCGTAGATGACGTCATCGATGACGTCATATCACGTGACCACATCATTTCGCTCATCTGGTGACCTGGATTACATTACCCAAGTTTGGTTGCTTTAGAGTCTTCCCTTCACGAGATATTGGTTTTTTAAGCATATATGACGTCATCGATGACGTCATATCACGTGACCACCTCATTTTGCTCATCTGGTGGCCTAGACTACACTACCCAAGTTTGGTTGTCTTAGGGTCTTCCCTTCACGAGATATTGATTTTTCAAGCATAGATGACGTCATCGATGACGTCACATCACGTGACCACTTCATTTCGCTCATCTGGTGAACTGGATTACATTACCCAAGTTTGGTTGCTTTAGAGTCTTCCCTTCACGAGATATTGATTTTTCAAGCATAAATGACGTCATCGATGACGTCATATCACGTGACCACCTCATTTTGCTTTATCTGGTGGCCTAGACTACACTACCCAAGTTTTGTTGTCTTAGAGTCTTCCCTTCACGAGATATTGATTTTCAAACATAGATGACGTCATCGATGACGTCACATCACGTGACCACTTCATTTCGCTCATCTGGTGACCTGGGTCCAGTTGCTCGAAAGTGGTTCAGAACTAAACCTGGTTTAAATTTAATCCACCTTTGAACAACCCGCACCTCTGGATTACATTACCCAAGTTTGGTTGGTTTAGAGTCTTCCCTTCACGAGATATTGATTTTTCAAGCATAGATGACGTCATCGATGACGTCACATCACGTGTCCGTGTTACAGCACCCCCCTTGTGGCATAGACAAAATAATCCAAGCATGGTTGTCTTAGCATGTTCCCTTGAGGAGATATAATTTTTTCTTTGCATACCACAGGGTTCCCATGTGTACACGGACGGACGGACGGACGGACGGGGACGACGGACGGACGGCGTACGCTATAGGTTTAATACCAGAAAAATAAAGAAAAAATCATATCTCCCGAAGGGAAGCTTCTATAGAAGCCAAACTTGGACAAAGTTTCAAAGACCATAAGAGGAACTCTACACCAAAGTCACGTGCCCTTACGTCATCAATGACGTCATCAAAATGATCCATAATGCCCGTGACGTTCAAAAATCAACTCGATAGTATACTATACGTTTTTCCCTTAGGTATGGTGCTCCGCTTGCGCGGGCCTTCGGCCCGCGCAGGAGCTCCGCTAAAATTAAACCCACAAAGAAAACTCTGATTACTTATTCAAAGTCGAAGATTAATGTGATTGGACCTGTGACCTTGGATATTCGCAATCCAAAGACCGATGTTGATTACCAGGAATAATTTGTAGTAATGACAGATTTTGACAGGTTTGCCACCACTTATCAGAAATAAAACGGTTCAACGAATGGAACTGCTGATTGTCAAAATATAATGCATTTTAAAAATACCTCTGATATAGAGGGCCCGAAGCCCCTTGATACACTAACTGAAGAACAAGTACTGCCAGAGTATGGAGATCTTTTTACAGGCGCTGGAAAGATAGAGGGAGAACTACACCTACAGGTTGATGACCAAGTAGCGCCAGTTGTGAAGCCCCCTCGTCGTGTCCCGTTAGCAGTCAAAGGAAAGCTCTGAAGGAGGAAATCGATCGCCTGGTAGCACTTAACGTCCTTAAGAGAGAAGAGGAGCCAACGGCATGGGTGTCTCGTCTAGTCGCTATCATGAAGCCTACCGGGAAAGTGAGAGTATGCTTAGACCCCCAAACAGCACTGTGACATCACTACCCACTGCCTGTCATAAAAGAAATCCTGCCAGAGCTCTCTAAGGCTAAAGTGTTCACCAGGCTGACCTCAAGGATGGATTACTTCAGGTCCAACTGGATGAAGAGTCAAGTAAGCTGACAACATTCCAAAGCCCATGGGGTAGGTACTGCTGGCTGAGGATGCCCTATGGAATTTCACCGGCCCTTGAACGCTTCCAGCAGAAGCTAGATCAGTGTCTCGAATGCCTAACGGGAGTCTACAAGATCGCTGACGACTTGCTCGTCGTTGGACAAGGATTCCAGTAGAGATAGCTGAGTGCGATCATGACCGAAATCTGAGAGAGCTACAAGACCGCTGCAAAGAACATTAAGGGAGGTGTCATTATTTACCGGGGAGGAGGGCTCCCAATTTTTTCAAACAAAGCTAAAAAAAATTAGGACCCTCCCCTTGAACAAAACAAAAAATGTGACCCTCCCCCAGTCGTAGGTAACAAAATTTTGACCCTCCCCTTGTAATTTATATTTTCCGAAAAACCTCTCAGAGAGACTCTTGTCCGAGTAAAGCAATGTCTCGTTTCAGAGCTAAGGAACCGCGGTCATTATTTATCGCCTCGATTATTTACGTGAGACAAGAGTGTTAATCCACTCTTGCGTGAGAGGAGTTTGGGTAATACACGGTAAAAATGCAGCGATCCTCCCTCTAGAAGTACAATGATTAACGTGATCCCACCTCTCCCTTCCCCTATTTGGCTTAGTACTGAAGACATTTTACAGAAAAAGGGGTCGCATTTTTCTTTGGTGCGCGCAAAGCGCGCCCAAATTTTGATAAACGCATTTCATCAAGCCTAAGAGAAAGGGTAGACGAACATGCTTTGTGTGCGGTATAGTAAACAAAGCCTGTCAGGAGCCAAGGAAGTACGCTACCTCAAGGTTAGATGAAAGCTTCTATTGATGGGCTCTTGAGCCAACAAGGTTATATTATTCATGTGCACAACTGCGCGCCGCAAATGACGAAGTTTATTATTATTCATATGCGTAAAGCGCGTCCCAAATGACGAATTTCTAGGCTTGTAACATCGAACTCACGATTACCTATCGGGTCTATAAACATATAGCCCGCCAAGCTTGTCATTGCAGGGCATTTTTGGGAGAGTTTGCTTTTCCTCGTGAAGATACACTTGTTCTTGTAAATGGCGTGAGGGGAAGTGTCTTCATTGCTAAAAGAGGATGTTAGATGTCTTTCTTTATGCGCGCGAAGTGCGCCGAAATTTTTATTTAGTAAAAATACAAATGATAGAGAAGTTGCTGAAATAACCACTATCGGCATCTGTTTTTCCCTCGTCATCGTCCAAATGTTGCCGAAAAAATTATGACCCTCCCCCAAACAGGAGTGAAAAAAATTTGGACCCTCCCTTTAGACACGCGAAAAAAATTAGGACCCTCCCCACAAAAATAGGAGCCCCCCCCGCTAATAATGACACGTCCCTAAGCTGAATAAGAGCGAATTCCAGTTCAAGTGCCAGGAAGTCTCATTTATTGGTCACGTGATGACAAGGGAAGGGCTGAAACAAGATCCAAGGAAAGTTGAAGCCATCACGAAGATGGAGCGACCCACAAACGTACCTGCAGTGCAAAGGTTCATCAGCCTGGTGAAGTATCTGTCGCCTTCTTGAAGGACCTCTCAGAAGTGTGTGAACCCTTGCGTCGCCTGACACACAAAGATGCTGAGTGGTTCTGGAGTGCAAAGCAAGATGCATTCCAGCAAATCAAAGAAGCAGTTACCAAAACACCAGTCCTGAAGTACTTCATCAGTGAAGCAGAACCTACAGAAGGCCAAGGAGACGCATCTCAGGATGACCTGGGATTCGCCCTCAGCCGTGCCCTAACCCCGGCCCTAACGCCTGCAGAACGCCAAAGCTCGCAGATAGAGAAGGGGATCCTAGCACAAGTCTTCGGTATGGAGCACAACCGCCAGTAGGTATATGGTCGCAACGTCATCTTGTGGACAGACAACAAGCCACTTGTTACAATAGATCCCAGAAGCCTCTTGCATCAGTACCCAAGAGACTCCAGCGACTACTATTGCGCCTACAACAATACGACTATGAGATTCGTTACCAGCCTAGACGAGAAATGCTGCTCGCTGATACCCTATCCAAAGCCAGTGTCGGTGACGACCAGCCCTCCAGAACAGAAGTGAAAGTAGAACACGTCCATGCAGCACAGTTTCTTCCTTGTGATGTTGCTAGCATAGCACCAGATGGCAAGCACAAGAAGTGGACCAAAGGGCAAGTGGAAGCTCAGGTGGATCTCCGGTCATACAGAGTACGGACAGAAGACTGGAGCGTGTATCGAAGGAATCGCAAACACCTTCGTAATTCTAACGAGCTATTTTATCCTGACAACGCCCTTGACAAGGAGGTGATGTCCAAACAAGCACCAGTGCAGGAGATCCATTTTAAACCTCCTACACCACCTCAGATCCCTTAACCCAAGTAACCGACGCCTGAAGCACACCTACATACGACAGAACCACCCAAGAGCCCGCCCAACACGCAGATTAAGGCTAGCCGCAGTGGACGCCTCATCAAGACCCCAAGCTACCTGAAGGACTATGTCATGTAACTATGGGACTAGTTCGTGTTTTATCTTAACCATTAGACTTAGAGAACATGTTATTGAGAGCTTTGCGGCTTTGCTGTCATTGTTGATGTTGTTAGTGAACATTGCATGAGCCAGTGCTAAGGACATTCAAGACTCTGACCTTGTTTGTTTGATTGAACATTTTATTAATCATGTCTATTCAACAAAAAGCATTTTGAGAAAGGAAAGATGTAACGGTATCCTTGTGGTACACACGCAATGCATGTTGGGATACGAGGTCGAAACGTAATAGAAAAAAAAATCAAAAAGGACGAAAAGCTTCTCATTCAAGAAAAACCAGATGAATTCAACTCTGCCCAGGCTGCGACCGCACCAGCAACTCGGCAAGCTGGGAAAACAAACTGGAACATGCGCGTGTAATGGCGGCCATTATTTGACTTAAAAATGACCAACTTAGCTTCAAGATGTGACAAAACGGCTCGGGGAAGTGATAGTTTATGTGGTCTAGTCCAAGGTAAGGATTTCGTACTAGTACTTAAAATGGTTAGTTTTTATGGTAGGTTTGGAAACCCCCTTCTTGTAAAGGCTGGCTACTTAATCGATAATGCCCAATTTAAATTGATATCGAATGTATCAATCAATCAATAAAAACTGATACCACAACTTTTTCCCGTAATCAATTAAAATCGATTATTATCGATTTTATTGATTCTATCGATAAAATGATTTTAAAATGGCCCCACAAAATAAATTTATTTTGTTTCGTGCAGCATTGCTAGGGAAAATGAGCACTTGAAACGTGCCACAAAATACATAATGTGAGGGGGCTCATTAGAGACAATGTATAGCAAAGTGAAAACATATGAAAATATGTTGTCCATGTTTATCAAAGAAATTGCCGAACAGGGATTGAAAACCAATATGATCGCGGTTCGAAACTGCTGTTAAGATATCCTAACAAACTCCCCTTACTGTTTGGCTAGCTGCGGGTGAACCAGCAAGACTAACACTCTAATAGGTTACGTGCTGGCATCCTCGCACGAACTCTTGATGCCCCCGCGCATATCCTGGATTAAGTCGCGTCACAACATTTTTCAGTTTATGCAATGTTTGTGAAACATGATTCGTTTCCTCCGCTTACGCAGCCACGTTTGGCAATGCATGCATCGATCTTATCAGCAAACAATTTGAAGGGAGAGCAAAAATATGAGACAATAAAGCAAAGGAGGAAATAAGCTATACTGTGAAAATAATATCTTGTGCGTGACCTAGCATAGATCGCACATGAACATGCACCTTTGTTCTGTGGCAAGCTTTACATGTGTCCGAAAAAAAAAACAGGGATGAACTTGGTCGTCCTGATCAAAAGATCAAAACAGAAAAGCTACTAGGCCTATCTGTTGTTTAGGCAACTTGCCTCACAACCTGTTTTTCATCTGAGAACACGCTTTGAGAGTATGAAAAAATGGCCAGTTATGCAGGTCTTAACTTGCCCTTTCATCCTATAACAACATGCTGCCAACATTGGAGGATCCATTTGATCGTGTATCGATCTTTACCTTCCTTGCTGGTCTGTTTGACGGCTGCTACGCTGACTTCAATGGACTTGAGCTTGGACGCGAAGGTGTGTGCTTTGGAAAATCCATAAAAATTCTGTACAAGGTAGCCCCTTTTAGCCACTTTGCGTATCGGGAATGACTGCTGGCTTGCCATGACCGCACACCAACACAAAGCAACCAAGAGAAGCACTCGCGTATTTTCCGCTGACATTACTATCATTCTGTGTCTTTAAACGTCAAAGCCAAAATTCTATCTCAGCACAAATATCTCTGCCCTCGTTTTATTTCGTTGAACCGCAACATTGGGGGCTTGGGGCTCAGTATGCGCCAAGATTCCCACCATGAGAGGTCCCGTGTTGAAATAAAATGGCGGGAACCCTGTGGTGAACAGGATGTTGAGAAATACTTAAGACTACCAAAGTAACTGATTTGTTGAGGGCAATAAGGAATTGAAAATACGCATCGGGCGATGGTTGAGTCGCAGGAAATATCTGCAGAAATCCAACCCTGGCAATTTAGTGGAAAAAAGTGGGAAAAAAGATTTTTTATGAATAGGAAATCGAATGGGAGAGCATGCTTTTCCGACAACATTCCATCCCGTGAGCGGGTTTCTACAGTTACTGATAGTTGACACTCCTATATTCAGAATATTTAGTCGACAGATGCAGTGCGCCGTTTTCATTGCTATGGGGTTCTCGGTGTAAACCTTAACGTGTAAAACTTTGGACCATGCAGTTTTCATTTAGGACAATGATGCGAGACAACATCATAAGTATTTCTTTTAGTGTTCCGTGTTCAAAGCTAAGATGATAGCAAGATGCCCTTGTAATCCGGATATTCCTAACTACTTACTAACCGAGCGCGAGGGCAGTACGGAAAAATTCCAGACTGAGGGATGAAATTCTGCTTTACGGACCGAGCCTCTGGGCGAGGTTCGTAAAGCAGAAATTTCAGCCCGAAGTCTGGAATTTTTCCGTACTGCCCGAGCAAACGAGGTTAGTAAGTTGTTTATTATATGGCATTTTCAAACAAAGTTAATAAAACAAAAATAAAAAGGGAGGAGACGAAGCGAAAGTCAAACTAAACCAGCCGCACGACTTTTAGTTTTATAACTTAAATTTGTGAACGACCAACAAAAGAACACATAAAAAGCCATTAAATAAAAGAAAAATGAACAGTATTTTAGCCGGAAAACGATACAAGTGAAAAGAAACTGCAGAATAATAGCAAGCAGAATGATTTGATGGCGAAAGGCAGATTGTAATTTATCGAGCGAAATAACTTTTATACATTACATGGAGTTTTCTTACCGTACTTTTCCATCATTTAGTACTTTCCAACGATGACTAAAGTTTCCAACCAAAGAGTTTAAAGAATGTTCATCCAGAGAACCTTTGAGGATTTCAAATGATAATTCACAACTTCTCAATCTGGAAATAACCGACGAGCCAGGCGAAATTATTTTCACTGAAGTGGCCGTTCTTGTTAGTTTTCTATCCGTGATTCATGTTCACTCTCGAGAACTATAAAGTTTTCAAAATCTTCGCTTGTATCCGCTGTTAGTTGCCCCTTATATTTCTGTTACATGTGAGTGAGAAGATTGTCTATGTGATGGAATATAAATTTCTTGAAAATCCATGTAAATCTGTTTGTCAACAATGAATCTCAACACGAAAACACGACTAGTCTGCCGAGCGAAGTTCTCTGAAACTTCCCGAAATGTTTCCTTGTATTACACCCATCATTTCAGTTTCCACTCAATCCAGATGGTAGTTAAGTTTATAGAGATTTTACAGTTCGGAAAGAAGAAAGGTTTAGCTTCCTCAACCACGACGAATGTTTTCTCTGTTTGAGTTTTGCTTCGCTTGTATGAACTCTGACAGAGCCACGCGCGCTCGTTTTGTAAAATGGCGGGAATGCGTACTGCCCACGGGCAATACGGTAAAATTCTGCCCGCTGATTAGCCAATCAGAGCGCGCGTACTATCGTTGCCATATAATAATACCATTTACTTCATCAAAGAAAAACAAAAACAAAATCCAGCTGAGAGGACGTAACAGGTTATTAGCAGTGGTATCAGTTAACTGCGAAAATAACCCATGCATAAGGAATTTCTGCAGAAACCCACCCATGGTAAAAGCTGAATTTCCCAAGTCACACGCACGGGAAGTGTTTGAAATTCACATGGATAGCCGTGGGAAATCCGAACACGTCCCATTCTCCTACCATGGGAAATTCAGCTTTTCCCATTGATAGCTAGGTTTTTGCACAAATTCCCTGTGATACCGGTAACGGCTTTGGTTTTTATTGTGCCAACAACCCACACGAGTAACTGATTTTGTTTTTCATTTCAAACGCCGCGCAGGAGAAATTATTTTGTTAAAACTCAGTGTTGGTTTGCAAAGTAGGGTATTATCCCGAGCTTATGCACTGCTTCTGGTTAGCAGGAGGCAATTTTTTCCATGTAGGAATTGAAGAACGCACATAGTTACATGGGTTTCCTCTAAATTTGAGACACGCTTTCTAATTTGTGCACCAGTAGAGGAGTGGATATAGCCGTAGCTGATTCGGAAGATTCGTTCACACGTTAGTATATAAAGAGGTAAACAGGTGAACTATGTGCGGGATAGAATACGGTATAAATCTCGGCAGATCTAAACAGTGGGGGTCAAATATGCGCTCAGCAAAAAACAAGATTACTGACTGTACAGACTCTACAAAGCATCTGACATGCAATTGAGTCCCCTTGAACAATTAATGACTAATCGAGATTCGATTCGTAAGGCAAGAGAGGCCACACTCATCCTACGTGCTGGTACCCTTGAGCCTGACGGATTGAATCGACGAGATGAGACTTCATTTTAGATTATATTGTATTTATTTTTTCTTTGTATTTTCCTTTAATTTTTATATTGTTATATCTCGTATCTAGTGTAATATCACACACGTCATCATCATCATCATTTTATTGTATCACGTTTCACCTTATATATAAGCCTATCATGCCATGATGTATTCACAGTACCTGAAGAAGGCTGGTTTGGCCAGCCGAAATATTGTACTAAAATACAACTAAAACCTACGTTGTAACGCCGACTTTTCTTATTTTAAATTTTATTAATCTTACTGTCGGCTAGACCGTTTAATTGGTCCAGCGTAAACCAACGAGTTGAGTCCGTCAAGTGGTTCGTCCTTCATTTTCTACTAAACTAACATTTAAAATCCTTCGATTGTGGCTTATTATTGATTGTACAATACAATTACATAAATACAGTAAATAAGGGAACTGTCATTTTGTTTTTGTCCAAAGGAGCTCCAGAAAAACTGACCCTCCTCTTAAAGGTACTTTTAAAAAATGTGGCCCTCCCCTACATAGTCCTGAAAAAAATGGGACCTCCCTTCGTTCTTTTTTTAAAGTATGATGTCATTGCTTCCTTTAGTAATTTGACCGCCTGGATCTCGACTTCGATCTATTTTAACAATATAGTTGATGTTAGCGGGCGTAACTACGTTTTGGGCCCGACTTAGGCTCAATTTAGCCCGAGCGAAGCGAGGCGCGAAGCGCAAAGCGCGCCGAATTTTTTAATGCACGCTGTGTTACGACGAATGCCTCATTGAACAATTATGATCCTCCCCAAATCCGCTCTAAAAAATATTGTGGCCCTCCCTAAAATGAGCTTTAAAAATCCCCACAAAAAACATGGCCCTCCCTCCCCCCGGTAAATAATGACAGCTCCCTAAAAACATAGAAAGACACACAGAATCAATGGGCTCTATGAGTCACGAGTCCATGGTTTTAGAAAAGTGTTAGCTCTATATTTGCCGCAAGGTTATTGTTGAATTATTGCAAATAAAAGTTTCCTACATCAGAAATTGCCATTTGGAATGGATGCATATAAGGAGTAACTAGTATTGCAAGAAATGTGTCGTGTGGGAAAAAATGTCAAATCAACTCAAAGGACGTTACAAAAACGGGGAGCAGGGAACAGGGAACGGGTAACCGCCATCTAGGGAGGAGTTTCAGCGGTTTTCTCCATTTCATAAACATTGGTGCCGTTCGCGAGTGGAAAGTCTTTTCGAAGAAATGTATGGCGATCTACCGGTTTTCGTGCTAAAAAGAACTTTTTAAATGCAGTTAACCCTTTATTTAAATTTCGCCTATAATCATCGGTCGCCGGCGACCGATAACTTAAAAAAATCCCCTACAGCAAGATTTGAGTGCTAACAATTTCCTTTATGCTTTTATGTTGCTTATAATATACAGGGCAAAATTACTCAATGCTGATTGGCTAAGAGCGAGGGTATTTTTTTCTGAATTGAGGGCAAAATTACTTTGCTCAAAATTAGGGAATAATTTCACTTGTGTTTTCAATTTTTTCAAATTGCCCTCGCCGCAGACGGCTACTCGGGCAATTTTGGAAAAAAATTGAAAACACTTGTGAAATTAATCCCTAATTTTTCTCGGCCCCATGCGATTACCTATACTAATTATGACAAATCATCCCAAACAAGATTTTGAATGCTTAGGCGGCAAGTTTTCGTAAAACAGTAGTTTTCCCTTTTATGCACTTCGAACACTGTGCGAAAATGACACATTTCCGAGACTCAAATCTTCTCTATTACATTCAACAGATTGAACATTCCAACTTTTAGAGGTAAATCAGGATCTCGACTTTGCACTAACTTTGCAGGATCTTGCATCCAATCTCTTTCCAAAAACACGCTCTTCTCCTCTCAAATAAATGAACACGTCAAAAACGAGCCTCCACGCCCGCAAAGCATGACGGGAACCTTGTCACAACCAGCCATAAAGTCCGTCCCACCTTCAGTTTTTGAAAATAAATATAAGTCTGAAGCCATGTCTGCCAAACTCCACGATTTTTGCTTGAATAATTAGTAATTGATGTCTAAAGTCCATATAAAACAATCTCCGACCAAACATTCTCGTTTTTCAACACCTCACGGCCAAAACCATATTTGGAATCATTTACCTTATAAGGAAGTGACAGGAGATCCTCTTTTAATAAGATTTTCGGCAAATGTAGCAGAAAAAGATGAAATTTTGAATGAAAACTTGCAGGAATCACAGAGACTCGAGTTCTCGCGATCTGTCCACCATTGATTTTGGCTTGGTAACCACGCTAAAATACCCACACTAGCCCGCGCGCCACTCGACCCAGTCCTCCCAAGTGCATTCAGCAAAAACGACAATGATTCATTGGTATGCAATTGTAAAGTCATACATGGCTTCAAACCTTCTCATTTCTCAGAGCTCAAGTAAGCCTTATGTCAACTGGAAATTCTCACTTTGCATAGTCTCTCGGAAAAAATTCCAACTTGCACTTGACTCGGTTCTTTGAGAAAGTGCAGAATTATGCTTTCAGGGACTTAATAATGTCCTCAGCACTCTGAGAAATGATTAACACAGCCAAAATTGAGCTCGTTTAGAAATGGCTGCTAGAATGAAAATGTGCCCAGGTGAACACTTGAGCCCCTGGTGTCTGGTCAGCAGTAATGCTTAACAATGGAAGCAAAACCAAAGGAGGGGGGGGGGACAAGTTAATCATGCTGCAGAAAAAGAAACTAAGAAATCAGAAAATTGCAATGATAAAGGGTTAAAGGCAAGCAGATGAATTTGTGACGATGGATTTTTCGTGGGAAACTGATGCGAGAATTTTTTTGTTTGTTTTTTATTCGGCAGGAAAGATCAGAGAGTAAGACATTTACGATGCTATCGAAACCAAGAGAAAATAATATAAGAGAACATATCCCCGTGCCCTATGAAAGTTTTCCGCAGCTCAAACCAAAACTGAACTCAAGTAAAATCGAATGTCAAAAGTCGATAATAGACAACTTCAACTAGCAGGCGGCGATTTTTATTATTATTTTAAGCTTTTCAAGTCATTTCAAGTCATTTTGTATTACCTGTTCTTGTTCTTTGTCCACTGTCTCTTAGTTCTTCTTCTCTGCTTCTTCTTCTCCGACCGGTTTCGGCCCCTGTGGCCCTCTTCAGATTGATCGGAGAAGAAGAAGCAGAGAAGAAGAACTAAGAGACAAAGAACAAGAACAGGTAATATGAGAAGCTCCACTTCAGCCTATATTTACTATTTATCTTGGAAGTCATTTTGTGAATTATGCAGAATGTTTCTAGCCCTAGCTCATTTAAAGGAAGGAGAAATGCTTTTGTCTATTACAACAAAATTTCTCCTTGGAACAGAATGTTCAAGCGGAAAACGAAGATATTGCGCCCCGCTTTGATCTTATTTTAACAAAAATGAAGCTAAGCACAGGAAGGTAATTCACATGAATTTGATTAGGTCTAAACTATATATTCAAACTGAGCTTTTCTTCTGCGGGCAATGTTCTGTAATTCTTCTGGTCTCCTCTTGAAGAAGTCTATAGCTCCAACTGTCTTTCATTTTTCTTTCCAAAGTTTAGAAACCGACAAAAACACAAAAAAAATCAGTTCCAGAACTTCTTTTTTCTTAATAGCAAAGTACTTCTGTGAGCAGTTACGTTTCTTTTGAATGGATGCAGTTAGTAAGGATTGAAACCTCGACAAAAAACAGAAAAACACAGGGGCGTAGCCAGGGGAGGGGGCAGGGGCGCCCCCTCCCCCTTTCTCTGGGATTTTCCCACACATTTACTGTATTTGCTGGAGGAAATGTTTTCCATGTTTTCACTATCCCCCCCCCCCCACCACCACCAAAATTCCTGGCCACGCCCCTGAAACAATATCCAAAGAACTCGGTGAATAGAAGGACTAAATGACTCAGCGATGTCAAGAACTACATTATCAATGAAAAATCGGAAGAGGCACACGGCCACAAGTTGTTAGGCGATGCGCGACACCGTGACAGACTCGTCAAAAACTGCCAACTTCCGGTTTCTAAAAAAGAATCTTATTGTGGACTTCATATACGGGGGAAGCAGGGACCGTTATGTGACGCATGCGCAGATGCACGGCCTGATTTGTCTTCAGCTGAGCAAATGCTGGTTTGTTGTCGTATCGACCGAGTTAATTTCTCCATTTTTATGCGGGAATGAGTAATGTAAACCACAAACGGAGTTCAACAGAAACAATACTTGTACTTGGGGAATGAATTTTGAGCAGTTTGAGCTTGAGATTGCTAAGCTATTCGCTTCGGCAAAGCAGCTCTATTCAAGGGTTTCGATTTAATATGGCGGATGTCTGTGATCTGTGGTGGAATTCCCAAGTTAACTTTCTGCCAGCAGCCGAAAGGTGAAGTGTCAAATTATCCGCCAAGGCAAGCTTTTAATTACTGTTGGCTTATGTAGGTCTCTCTTTGAGAAATCGCACCAAGGGGTTTTGTGGAATCTTTCGTTGAGCTTCCTTGCTGTAATGCAAAAAGCCGATTTCTTATCGTCTTGCCAGAATGTGCTTTCAAATCTAGTCGTTGTGCCACAGAGTTGTCAGTGAAAAATGGAAGTACTATCATTTTGAAATTCGTTTATCTGACGGGGATGAAACAGAAAATGGGGGAAGTTATGTGTTTTTGGTTCGACAGTTACGTACATGAGTTTCAGTGGTTGTTGTTCTTGGACTCCCACTTTCCTCACGGGGAATATTAGATCTGGAAATAAGTCACACGCAGTTTCTAGGACCCAGTTTAAATGAAACCATTTGATTTCCTTGAGATCGACAGCAAAATCGGGTCTTCACTCGAGTTCTAAAATCTGCTTGAAAATGTTGTCTCATGAATATAAATTAATTGAACATTTTTCGAAAACTGCTCGTTGTGCCACTGAAGTATCTCTCGAAAACAAAACTACATTCTATATGTCTTCATTGTGTGGTGCTAATTTTTTGGAAACAATGGGGGAAGTTAAGGATTTTTTGGTGTGTTCAGGACACCTATGTTTGGGCATGCTCCTTAGAAATATTTTCACTGAAATAGCTGTTGCAAGAACTGAAGTGCTCAGTTTGTTTGCCCAGAAAGCAAAATAAATTGAGATCTGAGCTGGTATAAAAAAGAACTGCTATGCATTAAAAAGGAAAGTTTTTTAGAAGCACCTGATAAAAGATATAATAGAGGGTAGGACATTCAGAAGTAACGTGTTGTGCATTGTTTGTTGCAGGTTCCGAAGGTGTAGGTGTACATGTATATGCCCAATTCACAAAAGGAACATAATGCCATTCTTGTCTGGATGACACAAAACAACTGCATCCTGCAACCAAATAGCAATTTCTAGCACAAGTGCTGGTGGTTCAGGGATGCAACATGTTAGATGTTACAGTATTACGAGAGCATTTCATCGATTGATTTTCAGAAGTAGAACTATAGCAGGGGCTCCTTTTAAGAGTTTTCACTACAGATAGTTTACTGCTTAGAAGAACATCATAGTGCTGTATCAAAATCCTCTTTGATTCAATTTTTCTTGTGAAAATTATGTTGCCACCTCAAAACCCAATGTTGTCAACAGGTGTAATTTTGTCAACTGCCCAGGTTCCACTACTACAGAACTTGTCAGAATACTCTGTTAGTTATACTAATAGCACAATAAAAAGTTCACCAATTTGGAGTCTCATCCTTTTCATGGTTATCACACAAACTAATCAACATGTTTGTTTGGTCACCATGACATTTTTTTTTCATTATACTAAAACAGTGTGACCAGGTTTTTGAAGCAAAATTTATCACGCCGGGCCTCCGCGCGCGACAAAACGGCACGCTAAATCGTGGCAGCTTTCGGCCTCGGACGTGAGGCCTTTTTGGTAGCCTGGTGACTAATTTGCGATTTCATCCGACCATCCACTTCGGCAGCTCGTTTCTCATTCGTTGTTTACCGAAGAAAAGATCGGAAGGCGGGAAGCTATTGCCGAAGGAAGCAGCTTTGTTCTGATACCAAACATGACGGGCTTCGGAAAACAGAAGGCAGATTTCTGCTCTACTGGAAAGAGGCAAAATTTGAAAAACACAGCAAATAGTCGCCAGCAGCTATTTTGACCCTTGGACTACTTTTTCCATGGAGTTATTAATCCTTTTGAATTTATGCTTAGTGCGTTGTTGAATCTTCAAACCAAAACTCTATGATTTTTGTTTTTTGAATTTCTGTTTTAATTTCGCGCGAGACCCTTTCTAGTTCTTTAGAAATCTGTGTTTTGGACGAAAATATCGCTCAGAATCAGTTGATCAGGTTTTATGAAATGGGAAAACCTTACGGAGCTGAGAAGAATTTTCAAGGGCATGGCAGCGGTGGAATACTTCCAGTTCAGCAAGATAATGATGGTAGATGTGAAGTTATATTAGGGCTTACTTCAGAAGGAAGAGTCTTGGCTACAATAGGTAAGAACTGAACAACAAAAATATCAAAACATTCCTTCTGATTTATCTGTCATTTTCGCGGGTTTTTCACTGCAGAGCCATGTGTTTTTATTTTCGTGTGTCGGTTGTAAGCTTACATCTTTCTGTGGATGAATTGTACTTCGCTTTAACAGATTAGTTGAAGATATTTCGAGTTAATAATCCTCCTCGGAGTATGCAGTACTTAAATTAATTTCCTTTTCCTCCATTCACCATCCTAAGCGATTGTAAAAATTGTTAGAAAAGTTAGCTCTTTTGACTTTTATAATTCACATCCGAGCGGCTGGTCAAACCGCGCGTTTCGTTTCGTCTGTGCACTTCTAACACTAAACCTCCAAAATTGCTCAAACAGCTTTACAGCTCAACTGAAATCATAGTCCACTGCAGTTTGATAAATCTTTTTTTCCGCTCAGAATTCAGATTGTATAGTCGTAGAATCCTTTTTAAGCTAAACTCAAGTTAGAAGTCTGAACAGCATCTAGAAAAGCATAACTTATCAGAAATGAAAATCAAAGTGTAAATCCAATTTCTCAATCATTCAGAAGGTAGCTAGCTAATAAACTTATTTTCTTCACTTCCACAGGAAGTTATGCTTTTGTTTATTCCAAAAGTAACTAAAAGAAGAAGCTTCCATTTAACTTGAAAGGAATGATTTTCAGTACAAAGGAGGCCAGAGTCTTACTTAATGCAATTTTTCCTCTTGCATATTTTTTCTATGCTTATAACATTCAGTGGCACTTGTGTCTATCAAAATGTTTCTGTACTTACAGAATCCTGCCCACTTTATATTTGAATTTAAAAAAGGGAGTGAAACAATATGCTTTTGTTTATCCCAAAAGCAACTAAAAGGAGAAGCTTCAATTTAACTGAAAGGAATGATTTTCAGTACAAAGTAGGCCAAAGTCTTACTTATACTGTGCAATTTTCCCCTGCATGTTTTTTCTATGCTTAAATTCAGTGACACTTGTGTCTATCAAAATGTTTCTGCACTACTTGCAGAATCCTACACTGTATTTGAATTGTAAAAAATAAGTGACACAAAAGTATAAAAGATGGAGAATTATCAGGCATTCAAATGGGACTGGATACGAAAATAAGGCAGCTGCCACTTTATAATATAGTAGGTAATAAACATTGGACAGAAAATACAACATAAATCACACAAAAACTATACTACAGTCATGACCTGTACCTATATATTTCATGATTGTGTCAAATTGATAAATATAACATATTGTGTCATTTACTGCTCTCAGCTGATTAGGTCTGCTATTTCAGTCATAAACTATTATGGCCAGCTTGAAACAGGGGGCAAAACATAGGACCTCTAAATCAGTAACATTTTGTTTGACAGAATTGTAACATGCTGCTATAGAGTTAATTAATTCAAATTTGAATGGCAAAACTTCTCCTGGGACTAGTTTTACAGATAGAGGACCATTGTATTAATGCTTTGGGAATTCCATGAAAGAGCAAGTGCCAGTTAAATGAGTACCCTGTTAAGAGCAGAAGAGCACTGACATGACAATCAACTGTCTCATAGGTGGGTGAAAAGTTATTATTAGAGGGGTTTTCATCCGGCTGTGAAACAAAAAACTAATAGTCAGTGTTTAAGAGTGTCTACTAGTCATTATTACAAAGGAGAATACAATAAAAATGACTTTCGTAGTGTATAGTAGTGCCTATTTGGTTAGTATGTATCTATTTCACAGTCAGGTAAAAACCACTCTAAAGCCTTCAAAGCCTGAAGCCATCTATTTTACTATGGTGACATTATTTGTTTTTGTCCCTACAAGTATATCATAAATTCTAACAAGTACAAAAAGCTGGTAGTCACCAGAGTTTGATCAGCTACTTTGGAAACATTTTACTGCTGGCTCATTTTCATCTGCTAACAGTCATGGCAAAAATGATGTATTTGTTGTCAATAGATGTATTTGATTAAAATAGAGAATAAAATAGAATTTATGTCCAAATCAAACAAACCAATTTGCTTACAATACTGTCCTGCCAGATTTCCCCCACAAAAAAAAGCAGGGATTTTTTTCCATGACAGATATAGTTGCCACAGTGAGGGTGAAATATCTAAACTAGATGGTACTAGAGTTATCCGAAGCTTCACTCATGTTGTAAGAAACTGTTGCAAGAAACTGTGAGCATGCATGTAAGCAAATGGAGTTTAGAATGTATGCAAGTTCAGACATTAGTATTCTTGAGCTTCCAGGTGTTATATTATTTTTAGTACTTTTTTATTATTCAAGAAGACATTATGGGAATTCCTTGATTTATTTATACCGTACTTCTTGTTTCTTTTTACCTTAAATGTTATTGGCCTATCTTCTAGTATTAATGAAAGCTTTTAAAGAAGGTATAAGTTCTAAGATATAGTCTCTCACAGATTCTGAAATCTTAGGCACCATAACACAAAGGCAGTCATTTCTAGCGACAATTTTCCTCTGGTATTCCTGATATTCTTTTTCTGTCATTGGAGACTGACATGCTTTAGATGTTTCAGACTGTGACAAGTTCCCGTAATGCAGAATGCATAGAAATCTCAATGTGTCCATGACCCTGTCCCTTGTCAAATATCAAGGCCCCATTCAACAATGCAGTTCTTCATGGTGTTAGTTTTTTAAATCGACAATTTTTGACAAACTTTTGTCTTGTTACACTCCATGACCGAGCAGCGTACTCACATCTCGAAATATGTCAATCGCTATCTTCTTCTAAAACATCACGCAGTTCTTGTAAGCCATAATCATTACTTGTGACGAAAAGTACGCTCGAAATTTGCAAGGAATTTACAGAGGAAGACGCGGATAATAGGAGACATGGAAGCGAACTTTTACACGAGTCGAACTCGTTTGTTGAAATTCAAGAGAATCCGTACAGCAAATGTTTTGTTCCTCGACAACAACGTCCCCTGGAGCTTTTTCTTGCAAAATTCCTCATCTTGTGCAGGGTATTACGGTTGAACTCATCATAAATATTGAGCAAAAATCCTTCCTTTGCACTGCTCCGTGTTCGAACGCGCTGCCATCTTGCTACTATCACAGAAATATACAACCGCTGACCGCGACTCAAGTCTCGGCGAACGTGCCGCTTTGGCGTGCGTAGAGGCCCGCTGTGTATGTATCTGCATGGTGCAGAACTTTTATTTCTCAACCCAAAACTATGACATCTTTCCACTTGATCTAATTCCACTGGAAGGCCCCGAAATATCAGGGTAAACTGATAGGATAAAAAAGGAAATCGTTACGATTGCTGAACAAAAACAACGTCATTTTTCTTGCAGTGCAGTCTGAATTTCAGTCTGACGCAGTTTAAACAGTCGCAGATGAAGGTCCACAGATCCTACAATCAAACAATTTTTATTTGCAATATACAGGCAGCTGAATAAGGTTTTATTTTATCCTTCCCGCTTTCAGGATAAAAACAAAACAAACGAGAAATAGAAATAGAGCGCTATTTGATTACAAATTCGTGATACTCAACAGTGCTTTTCCCTGAGTTGAGTCTGCAATGTAAACTTGGAGAGCAGCGGTTATTGCGCATGGCATAAACAAAAAAGTCCCCTGTTTACGGGGGATGGATTCTCATTTTCTCTTGTCGAAACCAAATACTGTTTCACGTAGAACATTGATATGTTGCGGACGAATCAGAGACGCTGTTTACCGCCTTGCTACGGCAATGAATGACTGCCAAACGTCTTGCTTGAGAGCAAGAAGATATTGCTGAGTCCTGGAAAGATTTGTTGTTGAACGCTCGCTGCGAATGTACATAAAGTTTACATCCAGTTACCCAATTGCGTGAATATCTACATTGCATCGAAATGTTATTTTGAGTTGAGTTTTGTAGATCGTTTCCATCGTTTCGTGGTTTGCAGCTTGATTGATTGTGTCAATTGCATACAGGTGCGTAGGCAGAATGTTGCCAAAGTGGAGGCCCAGAGGGGGAGGTAAGCTTTTTTGTTGCTGTTCTCTCTACTATTTAGATTTTTTCCCATATGTTTACAGTATGTTTCAAAGAGGGGGCGCGAGCCCCTTGAACAACCCCCTTTGGCTACGCCCCTGGCATACTTAAGAAACTATAGTGTTTACATTTTACAAGTGTTTGACAGACACGTATGATTTTTTAAATAATCTGATATCCTTGTATCTTTGTATCCTCGTATCTTTGTTTCTTGTATCTCGAATAGTGCAATCCGGAATACAAGTGGGATACTTTAATCGGAATAATGCAAAGAAAATTATGGAAACCCAGGAATGGACATGTTGAAGAGAAAAGATCTACTTTGCTACGATGTGGGAGGATGGAAATTACATGACTTCGTTTGTTAAAGGTTTGTTGAATAGCCCTAAAGGGAGTGGTCATTATTTAACGGGGGGGGGGCATTTTTTTCAAACCGGGGCCCAAAAATTTAGACCCCCCCTCACACATAGACATAGACATAGACATCTTTTATTGGCACTTTGTAAATGGTTAATTTACATCGGTGTAATTCCAATAATGAAATTATTGGAATCTATTTTATTATAATTTTATTATAATAAATAATTAAAGCAAAAACAAACATTTAGGATATATATCTTATCAGTAGATCATGCTATTATTGGCCATTAAAAGGAAAGAAAATTCTGTCTTGCAGTAAATGCATTAAAAATATACTTTGAAATAATTTTACTTAAGTTTTCAGGTGGATTTATCAGTCTGATATTCTGCTTGTCTTAATTTTCCTTGACTGCTCTATCTGCTTGAAAAGTTTATTCCGTTCAATTTTAAAATAACTACAATTTAATAGGAAGTGTTTTTCATCTTCTATTTCTCCATTGCAACATAAACGGCAAAGTCTTCTACTTTTTGATATGGCTTCTTGTGTCGCCCGACTTCAATTTCTAGTTATGGCTACTTATTCGTAATTTTGTTAATGCAGTTCTGTGTTTAATATTGGGGACTTGATTAAGATAGGGTTCGAAATCGTAAGAGATCTTAAATTTCCTAAACGTTCTTAACTTATTTTGTTGGCTACTCTCTTTCCTGCGGTCATTGTGGATCTCGCCTAGCCATGTCTGAATTTCAATATCTTTGATTCGTTGTTTAATGGCTCAAATGCAAGCCGAAAAATTTTGACCCCCCCTCAAATGCTAGCCCAAAAAATATGCCCCCCCCCCTCCCCCCCACTGGTAATCACCATTGAACTAAGGGACCGGTCACTATTTAGACATAGACATAGACATGTTTTATTGGCACTTTGTAAATGACTAAATTTACATCGGTGTAATTCCAATAAATTAATAAAATAATTAAAGCAAAAACAAACATTTAGGATATATATCTTATCAGTAGATCATGCTGTTATTGGCCATTAAAAGGAAAGAAAATTCTGTCTTGCAGTAAATGCATTAAAAATATACTTTGAAATAATTTTGCTTAAGTTTTCAGGTGGACTAAGGGAACTAATTGAACTAAGGGACCGGTCACTATTTATCGCCTGGGGGAACGGATAATGATGAAAGTAACCACTGACGTTTTGCAGAAGGAGAGGATCGCATTATTCTTGTGGCCCAGATTTAAATAAACACATTTCATCAAGCCTCAGAGAAAAGGCTGATGAACATTTCATTTTTTTGGAGAGTTAACAAAGGCTGTAAATTCTTTATGCGCGCAAAGCGCGCCCTAAGGAAATTCTTATTATTCACGTGCGTAAAATGCGGCCCGATGAATTTCTATGCTTGTAACGCCGAACTCGCGCTGACCTAAGGTGGCAGTTCTTTCAAACATTGTAGCGACTGACCGCCAAGCATTTAAGTGGGGGACTTTGTTTTGGAGTTATTGGCTTCGTTGCACGGTTCTCTAAAACTGTATTAGATGTGTTGTTTATGCGCGCGAAGCGCGCCGAAATTTTTAAACGGCTTTTACTATCAAAATCTTGTCCATGCTATTGCAGCCATCAATGTCACCCTGTCTAACAATCAGCGCCCAAAAAAATTTGGCCCCCCCTCGAATGTAAGCCCAAAAATTTGAGCCCCCCCTAAATCGGCGCCCACAAAATCAAAGCCCCCCCATATATTTGCCCCCCCCCCCCGTTAAATAATGACCACTCCCTAAACTACAAAGCTATCATTATTGTAGGCTTCATGGACCATTGACAGATCGGATAAAAACGAATTGTAACAAATCATTTTTTAAATGTTATTGGGATGAACAGACTTCAAAGTTTGAAGTTACATCAAAATTTGTATGAAAATAGGCACTCTTGCCGATAAAACTAACCTACATTGTTTATTAGGCTAATATTTAGTGATATAAGCGATTTGGGGGTGTTTTACATTCAAATTTAGAGTTGTATTTACGAATTTATTCAAACGACCGTGACACAGCCCCTTTAAAGTAAAAGATGATGTTTCTTTCCTACGAACCGAGCTATAACTTTCGAATATGCTTTTTTTTTCACGTTCTATTTTAGCTTTTCTATTTTAGCTTTTTCTAACGGGCTATCAGGATGTTCTGTACGATCTGCTGAACAGTTCGTGACGTCATTCATCCGACGTTTTGCCGACGGCCCGAAACCTGGGACCGTTACCTTGCAGAGAGTAAATCCCAAGAGGGCTGGGTGCGAGAAAGCCAAAAGGGTTCTTCAATGGGCCGTCATAGGATAGGACAGTCACTTTATTTCAAGAGGGTGGCACTAAATAGTGTAAAACACTATTAAAAATGTGGCCCTCATATAAAAATACAACTTAAATACAATACAATAAAAATATACAATTGAAGTGAGCTATTTACAATATAAACCTAATTCAGAAAAGGCTGCTTTGGTCATTGGTCTTTGAACTCCTTCGTTCTGTGGTCACTGAAGCAAAGAATTCCTTTGTTTCGCGCAATAATTGAAAGACCAAACACCAAACACCAAAGCAACCTTTTTTGAATTAGGTGTATACAATCAGGAGCCCATAAGTAGGAGCCTCCAACTGGCTTTTGAGGAACCGTTTTTCCTGACCTGTGGCTATTTTCAGAATAGATTTGCTAGGTTAATTCTTTGTATGCTAGAGAGCATACATAGATTAAGACCCCGTCCACACTACACCGTTTTCAAACGAAAACGGATACTTTTTGCTCCGTTTTCAAAACGATTTGCGTCCACACTTATCGTTTACGGCCTAGTCTAAACGTCGAGCCAGCGTCGTGCCGAACAGAATCTAATTTGGCTCGGCGCTGGCGCGGTAGCGGTTCTAAACGTCGAGCCAGAGTCGAGCCGGAAATGCGAAGTTTTGGGGATTCCTGTGGCCACGTGACAGGCCTGGGGGTCGTTTCCCGAAACGCCCGAAAACTTTTCGAGCACGATAAATTACCCGAAAAGCGGGCGGATGACGAATTTTGCGTTTCTCGAAACTCCCGAACTTTTCGGGCCCTATAAAATTGCGTCATTTTTCGCCCGTTAATAAGGGGAGAAACCCTTTTCCCCTAAACTTTTTCGGGTTTCCGAAAATCCTCAGAATAGGAAAGAAAAATAACAAAATTAACTTGGATTTTCCACTCTTTTGCGACTTTATTTATCCAACTAGTACTTGCGAAGTTGAATTTCCCCAAAAGTGCATGTTTCTTCTCGTAAAACAGACATTTACGAAGGTGTCTTGCTTTGTTTCTAAAATTTCTTTCAATGTCGCGAAATGGTTTCCCGCTAACTCTCCCGAGTTGCTTTTACCGCCATCCCGATAAAATACACCAATCAGGTGCAAGCATCTCGCTTCTTGACCAATCAAATTCATTATTTTGACAGCACGCCTGTCAAATTTGACGAGGGGGCTGTCAAAACTTTTTTGGACATGTTGTAAACAAAGTACCAATGCATCTACAAGAATTTGGTGCAAAATGCTTGCTTTTTCGCACATTTTATCTAATTTCTTGGCATTTATCGATGGAAATACAAACATGGCGATACACTTTGTCCCCTGACAGCGACGAATCGATAAGTTTCCTATGTTTTCATTGTTTATTTATGCAAAGTATTCGCAAAGTTTGGAAATTATAAATTTGATTTCGGGTTCCCGATAATTATCGGGGGGTTTGGGGAGTTTCGAGAAACACTTTTCGGGACTCCTAAATCTCGCCCGAAAAACCACCCGAAAAGTTTATCGGGCCCGAAAATATCGGGCGATTTCGAGAAACGACCCCCTGGATTCTTAGCAAAACACTTTTTTAAATTCATTCTATAATTTATGCATCAGACTCGGCGCGACGATGGCACGGCGTTTAGAGCCAAGTCGTGCTACAGTCGGGTAGCGCGACAGAGAATGTCGAGCCCAATAGCTTGGTCGAACCGAATTAAAAATTGGCTCTAAACGTCGTGCTAGAGTCGCACCAGCGTCGAGTTCAATCCAATATTTCGGTTCGGCACGACGCTGGCTCGACGTTTAGACTAGGCCTACGTATCGTTTTTGCCAGTCCACACTACAACGGGTATCCGTACGAAAACGCTCTTGGGCACGCTCAAACAAGCTCAAGCATGCGCATTTCGATCTGTTGGCCCGCGAAATCTGGTCGGGTTTGCTGTGGTGAAGTCATCGTTTTCACATAGCATCTTTTTCACCCGTCCACACTAGAAAACAGAGTTTTCAAACAGCTCCGTTTTCAAATCGCTTCACTCTGGAGAGCGTTTTCGGATTGATCCGTTTTCGGTGATCGTTTTCGGCAATTGTAGTGTGGACGATAGCCGTCCGCAGCAAAAAGTATCCGTTTTCGTTTGAAAACGGAGTAGTGAGGACGGGGTCTTAGATTAAATAAGAACAATGGGAGGTATTCACATGTAAATTTTAATTGTGCAATGAAGTGTTCTAAAAATAGTTCGGTCAGGAAAAACGCTGCATGGGAGATGGAAGCTCTTACTCATGGGCTCCTGATACAATACAACTAGAAGTTTCTAATAGAAATTGAAGTGCTGTGAGCTGACAATATCTTCAAACAGTATTTTTAGCTGAGTAACTGAAATCGGTTTTTTTTTGTCAAGAATTTGGTTAATGTGGCAATTACTAAAAAAAAATTGTTTTAAATGTTTAGAAATCATGCATAACCTCTGTAACCCTATTTCCCTGAGCACTTCGAACAATAAGTTAAACATGTTAAGTTAACCACAGTTGTCACTCAACTGTGGTTAACATCTCTGTGGTGTGAACTTCAAAATTTCTGTTCAAAATGCAAGTTTGTAAATTCCAAATTGTTACATTTTAAGTTGCTGCAGAATAATTGTCATTACAAACAGTTTGGCCCATATAAAAGCTTTTCGTGTGGAGAACAAGATTAATAATAGTATTTTAAAAGAATTGTAATATCCTGAACCGCAAAATTCAAAATGTGAACTGAAAATGCTAGACAGTAGACATCAAATAGTGTGCAGAATGTTTCGAGAACAGACACACAGGCGCCAAAGTGTAAAGAGAACGTGCGTTGTCATGGAATCGTAAAAAAAAAACGATTCGATTTGCAACGGCTATAACTTTTTTAATATTGTGTGGTTCCAAAAAATATCCATACCCCCCAACGGAAGGGTGTTGAAAAGTGAAGAAAAATACAGTATTTGTATGGAAAAGATCAGGTAAATTAACCCCCCACCCCTCCGGAATTTCCAATACCTTCCGTAGGGGGGGAGGGGGTATTGATAATTTCTGGAAATACACGTTGAATTGAAAAATGCATATTTGGATTGAATAATGAAATCAATAATGGAATAGTAAACTGAATATTCAACTCTAGGGGGGGGGGGGGGCACGCTTCATGTCTTTTAACTGTAATCATCATGCTCTTTTTGTATCTGATCATCATTTGGCAAAGCTTCTCATGAAAGGGTGACTGGGTCACGTGACCTCTAAATCCAAAGACCTATTGCAGGAGTGAGTTTTTCAAAAAGGAGCAAAATTACATCATAGTTAGTATAGGTGACAGCTAGGTGAGTGCAATTTGAACTTTTTGAAAAATTCAGGAGTGTAATTAGTCCCAAATTGAACGAGTAGTTGTACCATTACTCCTTATTAACAATATCGATGCAAACATTTGCATATGAAACAATCTCCAACCGAAAATTGTCGATTTTCAACACCTCACGGCCAAAACCATATTTGGAATCATTTACCTTATAAGGAAGTCACAGGAGATCCTCTTTTGATAAGAATTTCGGCAAAAGTAGCAAGAAAACTGTGAAATTTTGAATGAAAACTTGCAGGAATCACAGAGACTCGAGTTCTCGATCTGTCCACCATTGCTTTTGGCTTGGTAACCACGCTAAAATAGCCCACAGCTAGCCCGCGCGACTCGTCCCAGTCCTCCCAAGTGCATTCGGCAAAAACGACAATGATTCAATGATATGCAGAGAAGACCGAACACAGGCCAAACAAAAAAGTGAAGTTTACCCAACCATCAACTGTATTTCAGACTCCAAAGTAAAATTACATACACTTTTAATGAGTTGCAAAATTTTGTCCAAAAAGGTGAATAGGCCTAGGTAAACTTTAACAGAAAACATAGCTGAAGTCTTGTGTAAGCTTTCTTGAAACTGCCAAACAACCAAGCAATTTACCCCTGGCATTTGTCAGCATCTCATGCATTAATTGTGATTAATAATGATTTTTTCATTGCTGGCTTTTGCTTTTAGATTTTATCAACAGATTTTATCGCGTAAAAAAAATTTGCAGCAAAAATGGAAGTAAACTGGCATTAAAGAATGAAAATCCTCTGTAGTGGCAAAATTTATTCACTCCGTTGTCAATATTTTTCTCCCTTCTTGCATTCCTTGCTATCTCAGACAGAAGTTGCAATTGGCTGTTCTTCAGTGGTTCAAGTCTATAACATGACAATTACTGATTAATGCAAAACCGTTCAATTGTAAATAATGACACTTGCTCTGTAAAGAAAACGAAAATGGATCCACTGTAGTGTATGACTTTTGTACATAGGAAAAACTGATAGAAAAATATTTCCTGACGTCTTGGCACAAGTCATTATTAAAATATGAGGGTTTGGAGGGTTTCTTTCGGTAAAAAATGAGCTGACATTTCTTCCAGTAAAAGCATGATGATGTATTTATACACACCCAAATAATATCCAGAATTCAGAACAATATAGCTTGAAATAGGTTTTCTAAAATTCATGAATTATTTATAAGGTCTGTTACCAATGGGTGAACCCAATATTGGTCACGTGCCGTGTTTATAACTAGTACTAAACACACTCATGTTTAATTAATGAATGTCTATATCGTAGTTATAGACACGGTATCCCGGATGAAGTGCCTATTTCGACACTTTAAAGCGCACATGGGTATACAAGGGTGGACCCTTGCCAACCCAGGATCGGAACTAGTGCTAGGTACGCACTTCTATTTCCGACCCTACGCATTGGGTGAAATTTTTTTAGGATTTCGTGAACACTGGTCACCAAAACCACAACCCCAATCCATGTGGGATGCTTATTCTGTATCTGCGCATGTTTGGTTCTGTATCTGCGCATCCTTGGCGTCTACGTCACACTAGCGATACTCTGTGGGTGTCGAAATTTTTCACTAACATTGGCAAAATGTTCATATTTAATGCTTATTTTTCTAATTAAAACGTAAATTAGTTCACTATTACAAAGCTGGAAGCACTGCCTTTCGGGACTGCCCTTCTAGAATTTGCGAGGGCGTGATGCTCTATTACTGTGCCAACTTTCCTGGTTCCAAATTCCTTCACTAGATCATTCTAAGGTTTAGTAGCCATTCTGGTTCTGACCATTCCCATGGGGCCAGAAAAATCAGGTTTTTGGTCACAAAACAGGCAGGAAACACGACAAAATGGTATAAATTTGGTTCATAGAGATTTTGTTTCCTTATTATAAACTGAGGACCACAAACCCCCTCCAAAAATGCGAGCTACGGGCCTAGCTTTCTGCGCTTGAGCCCATTTTCGTACCCAGAGCTCCATGGGTCGTCAATTCGCGGCCGAGGCAGGCTCTGGGGGAAGCCATTTAAGGGACTTTGCTGATTGATTTTGAACGTTACGGCATGCGCAAAGTTCTTTCCTCGGCTCTGTATCAAACCTCGCGCATTCATCAATAGTTAATGGTCACGAGAATGCTTCTGCCCAAGAATGGACATCATAAGATACCAGACGGGCGAGCCAGTGTCATCGCGGTACATCTAAGACCTCGTCCACACTACACCGTTTTCAAACCAGCCCCTGAAGAAATTGGATACTTTTTGCTGCGGATACGGCTATCGTCCACACTACAACGCCGAAAACGATCACCGAAAACGGATCAATCCGAAAACGCTCTCCAGAGTGGAGCGATATGAAAACAGAGCTGTTTTAAAACACTGTTTTCTAGTGTGGACGGGTGAAAACGTTCTATCTGAAAACGATGATGTCACCACAGCAAACCCGATCAATTTCGCGGGCCGACAGATCGAAATGCGCATGCGTTGAGCTTATTTGACCATGCGCACTGAATGCATAAGAGCGTTTTCGTTTTCGTACGGATACGCGTTGTAGTGTGGACGGGCGAAAACGGTACGAAAACGATAAGTGTGGACGCAAATCTTTTTGAAAACGGAGCATTTTAAATTTGTTACTGGTTCTCCAAGAGGTCCGCACATAACAGTGCCGAAACACAAGATTGCGTTGGAGGCCAAAATGCGATTTCTCGGGATATTTTGAGGTTGGGACTTCTGCTATAATTGTTAACCCGAACTGACTAATAAACTACTTCAGACATTTACATGAGGAATTTGACTCGCAGAGTCAGTCTTCGCTTCTTTTCGCCATGTTTACCGATGGAGATAATTTACACCTGTTTGAATTAACGTTGCTCTGCAAAACGTAAAACCATGAACCATGCTTCATAAGTCGTAATGGTAATTCCTGCCTAAAACGAAGCTGTTCACAAATTATGTCTCAAAGTAGTAAACAAAGTGCCATTGGGTGGTTTTAGTTTAGTTTGGTTTGCCAACTCGAGGAAAAACGAGAAATAGCGTCTTCATTATGATGCATGGTTCATGGTTTTACGTTTTGCAGAGCAACGTTAATTCAAACAGGTGTATACAATAGCTGTATTCACACAAGAGACGGAAAACTCGTCTGAGACGAGTTTCTCGCCTTGAATATTGTTCCCTGTTCTTCTGTGATCACGCGAAAACACTTTTTTGAAGAAGAAAGTTTAGACAGATAACAAGCAAGTGTTTCTGAATAGAATTGACATAAGACAGGCACTTTTCTGACGAGAAACTCGTCTCAGACGAGTTTTCCGTCTCTAGTGTGAATACAGCTATACAATATTGAGATCTGACTATACAGATCAGATCTGACTGGACGCTTATTGGACAATTTCTGCAACGATTAGCGCCAGGAAAAGCGCTGCCTCACGGACCAAGTACCAAAGATGAAAGCTCCTACTTATGGGCTCTTGACATTGAGAATGTTCTTTTCCAGATTGTCAAGCAAATAAATAGGAGGACGGAAGAAAGAATCACCTCGATAATTGCATTCATGTAACGAAAATCGGTGGGCTTTCAAAAAAGGCTTCTGAGATTGTTCTGCATTGGATAACGCAGAACGTATTCCCAGCGTGACTGAAATAAATAATTCATCTCGAATTGAAAAATATATACTCCCATTAACCAGTAGCCGTAGCCGACTCATAACCCCTTCGATGAACGCGTTTAACGCGCTGGACTTTGGAACATTTTCTCCCCTAATAACCCGAGCGCGACCCGAGAGCCCGCTACGCTACCTACTGTATGTAATGATTTTGTTTCCGGCAGAACGAAAGGAGTCCAGATGAATAAATGCAAGAAACAAATTATAACTTGCCTTCACGCCCCCAGATGAAAGACCGTTGACAATGATCATTTCAATAATCTTTTCGAAACAAGCTGGTCACTATCAATTGTTTTTGGTAGAATTTCTCTAGATTGTGCGATCCGTATGATGAGGAAATTGTCTCAAACTAAAATCAAAGATTTAATTTCCTCTCGTTTCCGAAAATAATTGAAATGTTCATTCCACTTTTATTGTTTGGTTTTGGACACATGCAGCGTTTTTCTCTCTTCCCCAGTGCAAAGAGTTAAATTGTGCTGTCATTAATATTGCATGGCGGTGAGCATTTAAGTCTATACCTACTACATTGGTTTAGATTTACGATTGACATAAAAACACAAGGTTTTCGCTAGAAGCTCTTTTCATTGTTCGTGTTTTTAATGTGCATTACAAGCCTCAGGCGAAAAATAGAAATATATGCAGTTTTACCGCCACTTCAAATTAACGATTTTTATGATGAACGTTTATGCAAAAAGTCATACGTTGAAAGGTTTCTGTCGAGCTCATTTTAATTATGTCCCATAATCTTTAGCGTGCAAGCCATATGCTCAGAATGAACTGAACCATAATGACTTGTCAACGGCATTAAAACTGTAATCTCTGTAATTGATTGTGTTCGCCTCAAGAGAAATACTAAGGTTGTGAAAATGAATAGTGGGACTGATAATTATTGTGATAATTATTCCCGTTCGTATTCTGACAGGCGTATTCTGTGGTGCTCAATACAAGTTTTTCCCTGCCGTGATGTATATGTACCGAAATGTAAATTGCCTGACAAAAACATCCTCCTTGCTGGGGAGTTGTTTAGTCGCATGCGCCTTTTTCTATACAACTCCACCGCAATTTTAATATTCTTCAACCATAAACAATTTTTGCAACCAAGAACAACCAATTTCTACGGCGCAGAATTTCTGGCAAAACGCAGTCTGGGGGAATTCCTAATTTGAATATTGTTTTTACGTTAAATGCCGCGGAGCCAATTAGACATTCCTCGCCGACTTATTGCCTCATTGATATGAGAATAGCCGAATCTTTTTAGCAAGGCTTCGTATTGCGAGCAAGAAATATTACAATCTGCTAGCGCCACAAGGATCTCTTATAGCTGGGAAAATAGTGAGGACTTGTGATAAAGATTTCTCTATTTATTGGATACCTCGTGCCACCTGTTCCCGTTACAAGTCCTGACATTTGTGTGAATAATTCATTTCTAGTCTTCATCTTCGCTGGCATAATCAGACAAGAGAAGAAACGAAAATGGGATTAAAATTGAGAAAGAAGATGAAACAACAGGAGTTTGTTGGTGTATAGTTCCGTAAGAAAGCATCTTGTATTAGGCTTGTATGGAAGGCCGTACGAGAAAGCGTTCTTGGCTCGGGATCAAATATTAATCATTCGAATGCTCTTGTTTTTCTTAAGCCGGCGAAAATCCTTGTGTGAAGAATTCTATTACGTGTGTAGTCTCGCGTCCTACAACTCACCACGATACAGCAGCGTACAATGGCAAGGTTTCGTCAAAATCCAGGCGGTAGTCATGTCGAGTGGATGGCAAAAACTCCTTCACGTTGAACAAGCCTTGTTTACGTATGAAATACAGCACGCTCTTTTAAACCAACTGTTATTCGTTTAGCAGTGAACGATAAAATGTGCACATTAGATGCGTCTAATACTACGGTTTCTTTCTTCCCTATGATTTTCGATGATCGCATCGTGATAAACGTAAGCGGGATGATATTCGAGACGCGCGAGGCCACTCTAGCGCGTTTCCCGAACTCCTTACTCGGCAGCCCGGGAAAGCGGAGGATTTATTATGTGCCGGAGGTGAACGAATACTTCTTTAATCGCAATCGAGCGGCATTTGAGGCCATTTTATATTACTACCAATCTCCGGGCCGGCTGCAGCGGCCAGCGGAAGTTCCGATGCGGGTTTTCAAGAAAGAAGTAGAATTCTTCGAGTTAGGCGAAGATATATTACATACTATGCTTTTAAAAGAGGGTTACATAGAGATGGAGGCTGCCCCTAAAATGCCTCGAAATTACTACCAGCGGAGAATGTGGGAGCTGTTCGAGTATCCGAACTCTTCGCCAATAGCTACAGGTTTAGTTATGTTCTCTATTTTCATGATTGTCACTGCAATGATTTCTGCGATCGCTGAGTCATGTATGCAGACGGATGTAACAGGTTACAGCCCTAATCAGACCGCACAAATTCGCGAGAGGAACCTGAGCAATCCTTGGTTCGTGTTAGAGATCATTTTCAACAGCTGGTTCACATTTGAGTACATGGCTCGCCTGTTAGCATCCCCAAACAAGTACAATTTCTTAGTCGGGCTGCTAAACCTGGTCGATCTAGTCGCCATTTTGCCGTTTTATATCACTATTCTTCTCGACTCGTCGCGCACCAACTCCGTTACTGTTCTACGCGTTCTACGGGTTGTGCGCGTGTTTCGAATGTTCAAACTTTCCCGTTATTCCCGCAGCCTTCAAGTAATAGGTTACTGCGTGTTGGAAAGCATTAGAGAGCTGGGATTGCTGATTCTGTGTTTGTTTTTCACTGTCGTGGTCTCGTCAAGTTTGCTATATTATGTGGAATTCGGAAACAAGAGGACATTTTTCACAAGCGTACCCGAGACGTTCTGGTTCTCATTACAGACAATCACAACAATAGGGTACGGGGATATGGTTCCCATTACACCTCTAGGGAAACTCATGTCTGCTGCGTGTGCCATATTCGGCGCTATCACCTTAGCCCTACCCGTGCTTACGTTTGTATCGAATTTTAACAAACTTTATTATAAAAACATAGAGGACAATTTCAACTTACGAAGACGTTCGGCTGATAAGCCAGTCACCGAGGAAAATGAGACTTTGACCTCTAAGCTGAGTACAGCAACTGACGAACGAGAATGATCACAAGTGACTGAATGGGAATGAGATTTTAAATACTCTCGACTGATGAGTGGCGAATATGTTACGTGATAAATATAGCGGCATGAGAGCCAATGCGTGGGGTAATGGAATCGCGTTAACAATATAACCACAATGTTGGTTTAGAAGACAACATTGCCAATGCCACCTTTGTGGCCTAAGACATAACATTGTTAAGTAATTCTAAACCTGCACGCAAAATTGCTTTAGGGCGCGCCTTTTAAGTGCATAAAAGCCGCGAAGTACATTAGTGTTTTCGTTTTGAATTTATACCGAGCTTTCGTTCGATTTCTTGTTGATGAGGGAAACAAACTCCCTCAGCCACCAGCTTGAAAGAGATTCGTGTGTAAGCGAGTGTATGTTTGGCACAGACATTGCGTCCAGTTTTGCTGGCCAAAACTATTTTGCGACAGTCGTTCTAAATTCGATGGATCAGAAAGCAAAGTAAAGCCTGTTTGTAGATAAATCTCAAGCTGGAACATCAATAAAAATACGCCTCTTAATCTACCTGGAAGCAAAATGTGGTTGCTATGGTACATACATGTAGAGCAAATCACGTCGTAGATACAAATACAGTACACTTACGGACGGTTTGAAAGTAAAATTACAGGCCTCTTGCTATTAAAATGAGTTAAATTAATTCACGTTTTCTTGAGGTTTATTGGGACAGAGCGCTACACTCTGTAGGGAACATACTGAGCATGGGATGATGCACTTTCATTTGGCCGCGTTAACGAAAGAAACCTGCTGATTTTAATACAGATTTAAAGTCCTAAAAATTGTTATCCTAACACACTTACTACACGTCAAAGGCAAACTGATTACAAATATCACAAGAAAGCTCTGTGCTTAGCCCACACACTTAGAGTTGTAATTCCTTTTTTTGTTTTTGTCTGATGTTTCTGTTTGAGGGTCTCCTACAGCCTGAATTTCAGACGTGTTTTCCCTCGTAAAAAATATATGAGAAATTAGAGGGAAAAGACGTCTGAAATTCAGGCTAGGACTCCTAGTTTTTAAAAATGCAAAAGAGGAGTTGATTCTAGCTCATCGTCGTAAAATCCGTATCCGTCAGAGGAAAAGAAATCCGTGTGACTAGGCAGTTGCACCCCCCTTGCCATTTATATATTTTCACCCAAGTTTGGTTGTCTGAGGTTCATCCTTTCCTAAGATATAAACCTTTTCTCGTTTGATGACGTAATCGATGACGTTATAACACGTGACCATACAGTTGCACCCCCTTGCCACTTACATAACTTAACCCAAGTTTGGTTGTCTGAGGTTCATCCCTTCCCAAGATATATACCTTTTTATAGCTCCGCTTAGCTATAAAACTGTTGGGTTGTTGCCTGTGTGACGACGGACCAGTTATAGCAGCTGCTCGTAAGATCTAACGCTATTGTATTCTCGTTATATTCTTGTGTTTCCATTGTTTTCACTGAGGTGTAGCAATCCTATAGGGATAGGTCTTTCGATAGCTTCTACATGACCCCGACGGACGCACGCACAAACATGAAAAAGTCCAAAGTCCATGAAAATCAAGGTCGATGCATATACACTTTTGTGTTGTTTCCTTTCCTCCTGCATGCAGCTATGGGGCTCCGCTACGCGGGCGCCGAAAGATAACCATTGGCCCTCGAATAGCTGACAAACGTCTGTGACAAGAACGTTGTGCATTTGAGCTTTTTGAGTTAACGGTACTTTTTCTAGACATGTAATATTTAACAATTATTCGCCGAAGGCGAAGTGAATAGTGGCGAATAGTCTCCGAGACCGGAGGTCGAGGGGACTATTCGCCACTATTCACTGAGCCTGAGGAGAATAATTGTTTTAGTATATACTACACGGGAACACTCCAAAAAATATCCGAACGACACTAAATGTGGCATTTGCCGACATTTTGTAGCCTCTTTCTGTATGCGTGACGTTTGTCACGCACGTGACATTACGTCAGACTTCACTACAAGCATTCGGCTACTGAACACATGGTGGAAACTTGCTGCTGTTTTAGAGAAGCAAAAACGCTAGAAAACACTTGTTTTAAAACCTTAATATCGACTACGATAAACGATTTAAGTTTTTAGAAGGTTGCAAGGATGGATTCAAGGGATAAATTCGCATTTTGTGCCTTGGATTATGGATTGTGAAACTGCAGAGTTGCTTCGCTGAAAACACTTTGCCTTTGGTCGCCATTGGGCTATGCCATAAAAAATTTGTACCCCCCGAGTTGAGGACCTACTAAATACGATTACCCCAAAGAATTCTTTAGTTCATGTGCTCACCCCGAAGAATTCTTTAATTTTGACGAATTTTCAGCAGTTACCCCCAAGAATTTTACAGTCACCCCCAAGAATTTTGCATTTTCAGGCCTTGACCCCCAAGAATTCTTTAGTCTTAATCGATGCTACCCCAAAGAATTCTTTCAAGCTTCGAGCTCCTACCCTGAAGATTCCTTGGTCCTCAACCCGGGGGGTAAATTTTTTTTATGGCATAGCCCATTTCACCACCGATGGATGACTATATTTTTCAACCCGCTGGCAGAGAAATTCAAGATTCGTTTGCCGAATATTCAAACAGAAATTTGGGAAATTAACCTCTTCAAACTCTGGGACAACGAGGAAGACCTTGTTCATAAAAAGAGAGACCACTTTAAATACGTTTGATGTCGGATGGCTCGTGATGTCAAGCGAATCAACAAGTCGACGGTAAGCTTAACTGAAATTCTCTCTTAAACTGCACTCAATGACTGGCTTCTACGATTTACTGTCCCTTCCAACCTACAGGTACATGTAAATGTTCGGCAAAGTAGATATGTTTTCGACAAAATTGCCTTAATTAATATGTTGTTGTGAATGTACTTAATTCGTCTCTCAAAAGTGCCGTGAACGAATCATTAAACTCTGTGATTCCGAAGAACTGAAAAACAAGAACAGCACATTTTCGAAGTTCAAGAAATACATTCGATCTATGGAGGTTCCCGTGTAGTATATACTAAGTATTATTAGTATATACTACACGGGAACCTACTAAGTATTATTAGTATATACTACACGGGAACCTCCATAGATCGCGCGTTTTGATTGGTTCGCTATCTCGGGATAATGCCACAACATTCCGAGATCGAAAGCATTATCCCGAGATTGAGAAGCCCGAGTGCAAGTGGTTCGGATATTTTTACTTTCTAAAGGAACTATCTGATTCGAAATGCAACGGAAAAATCCTTCTCAATTAACTTATGTTGTCTCTTTAGTTTTTCAAGGTGAATCAGAGAGAGAATGTATTTCTTGAACTTCGAAAATGTGCTGTTCTTGTTTTTCAGTTCTTCGGAATCACAGAGATCGATGATTCGTTCACGGCACTTTTGAGAGACGAATTACATTCACAACAACATATTAATTAAGGCAATTTTGTCGAAAACATAATCTACTTTGCCGAACATTTACATGTACCTGTAGGTTGGAAGGGACAGAAGAAGCCAGTCATTGAGTGCAGTTTAAGAGAGAATTTCAGTTAAGCTTACCGTCGACTTGTTGATTCGCTTGATCACGAATCCGACATCAAACGTATTTAAAGTGGTCTCTCTTTTTATGAACAAGGTCTTCCTCGTTGTCCCAGAGTTTGAAGAGGTTAATTTCCCAAATTTCTGTTTGAATATTCCAAACGAATCTTGAATTTCTCTGCCAGCAGGTTGAAAAATATAGTCATCCATCGGTGGTGAATGGCGACCAAAGGCAAAGTGTTTTCAGCGAAGCAACTCTGCAGTTTCACAATCCATAATCCAAGGCACAAAATGCGAATTTATCCCTTGAATCCATCCTTGTAACCTTCTAAAAACTTAAATCGTTTATCGTAGTCGATATTAAGGTTTTAAAACAAGTGTTTTCTAGCGTTTTTGCTTCTCTAAAACAGCAGCAAGTTTCCACCATGTGTTCAGTAGCCGAATGATTGTAGTGAAGTCTGACGTAATGTCACGTGCGTGACAAACGTCACGCATACAGAAAGAGGCTACAAAATGTCGGCAAATGCCACATTTAGTGTCGTTCGGATATTTTTTGGAGTGTTCCCGTGTAGTATATACTAAAACAATTATTCTCCTCAGGCTCAGTGAATAGTGGAGAATAGTCCCCTCGACCTCCGGTCTCGGAGACTATTCGCCACTATTCACTTCGCCTTCTTAATTATATGGAAACGATAGTACGCGCGCTCTGATTGGCTAATCAGCGGGCAGAATTTTACCGTATTGCCCGTGGGCAATACAGCAATACAGCAATACGCATTCCCGCCATTTTACAAACATCGGGCGCGCGTGGCTCTGTCAGAGTTCATTCAAGCGAAGCAAACCTCAAACAGAGAAAACATTGTCGTGGTTGAGGAAGCTAAACCTTTCTTCTTTCCGAACTGTAAAACCTCTATAAACTTAACTACCATCTGGATTGAGTGGAAACTGAAATGTTGGGTGTAATATACAAGGAAACATTTCGGGAAGTGTCAGAGAACTTCGCTCGGCAGACTAGTCGTGTTTTCGTGTTGAGATTCATTGTTGACAAACAGATTTAATGGATTTTCAAGAAATTTATATTCCATCACATAGACAATCTTCTCACTCACATGTAACAGAAATATAAGGGGCAACTAACAGCGGATACAAGCGAAGATTTTGAAAACTTTATAGTTCTCGAGAGTGAACATGAATCACGGATACAAAACTAACAACAACCACTTCAGTGAAAATAATTTCGTCTGGCTCGTCGGTTATTTCCAGATTGAGAAGTTGTGAATTATCATTTGAAATCCTCAAAGGTTCTCTGGATGAACATTTTTTAACCTGAAGAAGATCGGTAATGGCCGATTGAAATATCGTTATTAAATAATCATCGTTTAAGCTGTTCGTCGACCTTTCATTATATATATTTTCTCAGTTCAACTGGTTGACAGGTCCGTTTATCAGGATCGAGCTTGGCAAAACACCTCTCGTTCGCGGATTTTCATATTTTAGTCTATTTTTTAAACTCTTTGGTTGGAAACTTTAGTCGTCGTTGGAAAGTACTAAATGATGGAAAAATACGTTAAGAAAACTCCATGTAATGTAAGATTATTTCGCTCGAATATATAGATTTAGCCACTGGCTAAAAGCGGAGCTCCTGGTTATAAAATTTTCTGTGTGAATGAAAGGGATTATCTTGTGTACATGGTTGCTTTAGAGTCTTCCCTTCACGAGATATTAAATTTTCAAGCATAGATGACGTCATCGCTGACGTCATATCACGAGACCACCTCATTTCGCTCATCTGGTGACCTAGACTACACTACCCAAGTGTGGTTGTTTTAGAGTCTTCCCTTCACGAGATATTGTTTTTTCAAGCATAGATGACGTCATCGATTACGTCACATCACGTGACCACTTCATTTCGCTCATCTGGTGACCTGGATTACATTACCCAAGTTTGGTTGGTTTAGAGTCTTCCTTTCATGAGATATTTATTTTTCAAGCGTAGATGACGTCATCGCTGACGTCATATCACGTGACCACTTCATTTCGCTCATCTGGTGACCTGGATTACATTACCTAAGACCCCGGTTACACGGGTCCGGACGAATATTTGACCGGGCGAATTCTGATCCACTTACGGCTTCTGTTCACACGGGTCCGGCGGAACTGGACCAATTTTTGCACGGCAAAGTGTGCAAGTTTGGGACCTGCAAAAAACAGGTACAACTTTTGACCGGTACGGTTCCGTTTTCGTACCGGACCCGTGTGAACACCGGAACCGTGCAAGTTTTGGCACACTTCCACGGTAATGGCCTGGAAACTAGCCCTCTTCAGGCGAGGATGCTAAGCTACTATTCAACCTTCAACCAATCAGAGAACGAGACTGAAGAAGCCATGTTAGTGTTAGTTCAGTTGCACGGACCCGTGTAAACACCTCTGCAATGTGGAACAAAACTTGCACGGTACCGTGTAAACAGGTGTTCCAGGTACAAAATTCGCCCGGTCAAAAATTCGTCCTGACCCGTGTAACCGGGGTCTAAGTTTGGTTGGTTTAGAGTCTTCCTTTCAGGAGATATTCATTTTTCAAGCCTAGATGACGTCATCGATGACGTCAATATATCGGAGTCAATATATGGGAGAACCCCTAGAATTTCTGGAATTTCTTGGTCCGTCAAACAATAGGCCAGGTTCGAATTACGCTCCAATGCTCACAAGACAAAAGTTTCAAATCGAGGCTTTCTCCAAGTTCTAATACATTTACAGTAATTTCAGAAGAAAGCCTCGACTTGAGGTTATTGTTTGTAGGCATTGGAGCGTAATTCGAACATGGCCTATTCACCACTCGATATTTAAATATTACCATACGAGAAATATTTTACTAGACGAGAATATCACATTTTATCCTAGCTTGATTTTTAGGTCGAAATCGTGAATGTCGGCATTAGGTATCAACTTGTAGTTATTGGTCTAGGGCGTAAAGCTATCGCATGTGTATATTTAGCTACACATGCCCAGAAATTATGGCTCTTATACTTAAGCCTAGCCCTAGGTTTAAAATTCGCATTTTCTCCAAATGCATATTTAACAGACAGCTCAGCCAAAATCGCAACGTTGGTAAAGATAGGGAGCAGGGGACCTTTATGTGACGCATGCGCAGATGCACGGCCTGATTTGTCTTCAGCTGAGCAAATGCTGGTTTGTTGTCGTGTCGACCGAGTTAATTTCTCCATTTTTATGCGGGAATAAGTAATGTAAACCACAAACGGAGTTCAACAGAAACAATACTTGTACTTGGGGAATGAATTTTGAGCAGTTTGAGCTTGAGATTGCTACGCTATTCGCTTCGGCAAAGCAGCTCTATTAAAGGATTTCGATTTAATATGGCGGATGTCTGTGATCTGTGGTGGAATTCCCAAGTTAACTTTCTGCCAGCAGCTGAAAGGTGAAGTGTCAAATTATCCGCCAAGGTAAGCTTTTAATTACTGTTGGCTTATGAGGTCTCTCTTTGAGAAATCGCACCAAGGGGTTTTGTGGAATCTTTCGTTGAGCTTCCTTGCTGTAATGCAATAAGCCGATTTCTTATCGTCTTGCCAGAATGTTTTTTTTTTTTTTTTTTTTATTGTCATCAAGTATGAATATATATATTTACATACACAATACAGCAAAATAAATACAACAAAAAGGACATGACAAACAAGCAAAAAAAATAATAATAATTTAAAAGCGGTTTTTAAGAGGTTCCCATTTAGTTAAATGAATTTTTAGTTTGTTTTTCTTTGTAGCGATAGCTAGCTCAGTATCATGTATTTGTTTAACTTTTTTCCAGAAGAAGTCTAGGTTTTCCCAAGGTTTGATCATTTTTTGTCTGCAAAAATAAATAAAACGCTTAGCAATAATTAAAACAAGATTAATGAGATCTTTATATTTACATTCTTTATGAGTTATGCCTAATAGAAGTTCACTTTCTGACCACTTATTTTCCAATATTTAACGGCTTTTAAAAAGAGCTCAATTTCAAGCCAAAAGTTCTGAATATATGTACATCTAACCATTAAATGCTCGAGAGTTTCATCTTCTTTATAACAAAAGGAACAGAAAGGCGATTCTACTATATTCATTTTATATAATAACCTGTTTCCATATAAAATTCGGTGAAGAATTTTCCATTGGAATTCTCTCAACTTAGTATCGATTGTAGCTTTGAAGGGAATGGAATATATTTCCTCCCACACGAACACGTGCCCAGGAAACTCATGTTGGTGTTTATATCTAGAAGTGGGTATAACAGCAATGTTACTTATGAAGATGCTGTAGATATTTTTAGCTTTTAGCTTTTCTAAGACAAAGGACTGGTCTCCTATTTGCAAGTAAGTCTGGTTATCCATGCTTTCGTTTGTTGCCTTCTCCCTGTAACCAGGAGGGGAGCGAATAACAGCCTTCCATTTGCATGGAAGAGACTGGAGCAGACCGTGTAATAGGAAGTAATCCGATAAGGTCAATGCATGGTTGTATGTTTCGTTCAATTTGTCGAAATCAAGAAGTTTACCGTGAATATTGATAATATCTTTGACTCTTAATATACCTGCTTTCTTAAGATGACTTTTATAAACTGAATGTTTTCCCACTATAATATTCTTATTATTCCATAATCCTTGATTTGCAATAGTTTCATAGTCCATTAACGGATCGGTTGTTTTCGTTAATCTTAGCCACGCCACAAAACACTCTTTATAAAAGAAGGGTAGCGAAGATGGCAGCGTAGATAACGAGAAATTACACTCCAACAGAAAAGGCCCACCAACACATTTTAAATGGTATTGTAAGACTTGTTTCCAGATGCTGGGGTGGGGTTCCTTAAAACGTTTAAGAAATAGTATTCGTTGAGATTTAATGAGCATTTCTATGTTAGGCATTTTAATACCACCTTTATTGTAGTCTTCAACTACCACTAATCGTTTAACCTTATCTCTACCGCCGCCCCATAAGAAACTGTACATTAGCGACTCTATTTCTTTGCAGATTTCTTTGTCAAAGCATAATGTTGTTGCTCTATATAAGACTTTCGGAACTATAAACGTTTTTAGGATCTGTACTCTCCCAAACACTGTCAAGTTTCGCCACTTCCATAGGTTTAAGACTTCCTTGATGTTTTTTGTTATCGCGTCAAAATTCAGCTCTTTTCTTAATTTCTTATTATAAGTAAAGTATACCCCTAGAATTAAAATTGGTAGATCGACTTTTTTATTGGCAATTTCTCGGTGCTTTCAAAATCTAGTCGTTGTACCACAGAGTTGTCAGTGAAAAATGGAAGTACTATCATTTTGAAATTCTTTGATCTGACGGGGATGAAACAGAAAATGGGGGAAGTTATGTGTTTTTGGTTCGACAGTTACGCACATGAGTTTCAGTGGTTGTTGTTCTTGGACTCCCACTTTCCTCACGGGGAATATTAGATCTGGAAATAAGTCACACGCAGTTTCTAGGACCCAGTTTAAATGAAACCATTTGATTTCCTTGAGATCGGCAGCAAAATCGGGTCTTCACTCGAGTTCTAAAATCTGCTTGAAAATGTTGACTCATGAATATTAATTAATTGAACATTTTTCGAAAACTGCTCGTTGTACCACTGAAGTATCTCTCGAAAACAAAACTACATTCTATATGTCTTCATTGTGTGGTGCTATTTTTTTTGGAAATAATGGGGGAAGTTAATGATTTTTGGTGTGTTCACCTTCAGGACACCTATGCTTGGGCATGCTCCTTAGAAATATTTTCACTGAAATAGCTGTTGCAAGAACTGAAGTGCTCAGTTTGTTTGCCCAGAAAGCAAAATAAATTGAAATCTGAGCTGGTATAAAAAAGAACTGCTAGTTGTGTATACTTACTGAATTTAAAAATAAATTTGGTGAGAAATTGGATTTTTTGAAAAACCATTTGACTTGTGAGTGGAAATTGTAGATCATGTTACAGTGAAACGAGATGTTCTCTTCCCTACAATTTTGCAATATCGCCTAGCAACATTGATGGACAACTTGCTTGAATAAAATTCCAAAAAATCTTTTGTATCTGTCTTCACGATATTGTACCAGAACTTGAAATATTTTGTTTCCAAAATCGTTCAATTATGGTCTGCCTCTCCAGTGCTCAGACATGTGGCGAATTAAAGTTGCTCACAAGAAATTGCAATTTGATACCAAAGTTGTCCATCAGCGTTGTCCATCAGTGTTAAGAGCAAAGAGAACAACCTGTGTGACTGTAATAATACAAATTTCATTTCACTTCTCCTAGTTACTATGCATTAAAAAGGAAAGTTTTTTAGAAGCACCTGATAAAAGATATAATAGAGGGTAGGACATTCAGAAGTAACTTGTTGTGCATTGTTTGTTGCAGGTTCCAAAGGTGTAGGTGTACATGTATATGCCCAATTCACAAAAGGAACATAATGCCATTCTTGTCTGGATGACACAACTGCATCCTGCAACCAAATAGCTATTTCTAGCACAAGTGCTGGTGGTTCAGGGATGCAATATGTTAGATGTTACAGTATTACGAGAGCATTTTATCGATTGATTTTCAGAAGTAGAACTATAGCAGGGGCTCCTTTTAAGAGTTTTCATTACAGATAGTTTACTGCTCAGAAGAACATCATGGTGCTGTATCAAAATCCTCTTTGTGAAAATTATGTTGCCACCTCAAAACCCAATGTTGTCAACAGGTGTAATTTTGTCAACTGCCCAGGTTCCACTATTACAGAACTTGTCAGAATACTCTGTTAGTTATACTAATAGCACAATAAAAAGTTCACCAATTTGGAGTCTCATCCTTTTCATGGACATAATCCACCATTTAATCCCAGGGAAGGGTGGTGAAAACTGAGCTTGTATTTCCAGGGTGGGTACCCTTCAGTCTGGGTATTTACACATTGTTTGACAAAATCCCAGCTTGGTTAGATACAAAATCTGGGGTTGTAAATCATCAGTAGTCAAATCAATTGAATTCCAGGATAGGTTATGGTGAAACTTGTCCAGACATTTTCTAATAAGGTTATCACACAAACTAATGAACATGTTTGTTTGGTCACCATGGCATTTTTTTTTCATTATACCAAAACAGTGTGACCAGGTTTTTCAAGCAAAATTTATGTATCTGCATGGTGCAGAACTTTTATTTCTCAACCCCAAACTATGACATCTTTCCACTTGATCTAATTCCACTGGAAGGCCCTGAAATATCAGGGTAAACTGATAGGATAAAAAAGGAAATCGTTACGATTGCTAAACAAAAACAACGTCATTTTTCTTGCACTTGCAGTCTGAATTTCAGTCTGACCCAATTTAAACAGTTGCAGATGAAGGTCCACAGATCCTAAAATCAAACAGTTTTTATTTGCAATATACAGGCAGCTGAATAAACGTTTAATTTTATCCTTCCCGCTTTCAGAATAAAAACAAAACAAACGAGAAATAGAAGTAGAGCGATATTTGATTACAAATTCGTGATACTCAACAGTGCTTTTCCCTGAGTTGAGTCTGCAATGTAAACTTGGAGGGCAGCGGTTATTGCGCACGGCATAAACAAAAATGTCCCCTGTTAAGATAGGGATGCTTTTTGTGCACGATTAAATTAGAGAGCATCGATGCACGCGCTTTTGAGGAAATGGGGTTTGTTTTTGACCAAAACTGCTCAGTGGCATTATTAAGGCATGGCTCAAAACCATGCCTGAAAAAAAAAAAGGGATTATTTTTTATAACTCGTGTTCTATTGTATGGATCATCATCAAAATTGGTCAGTACAATAACTTTCACAAGAGCTTTATTTTGACATATTTCGTTACCATGGAAACGGTTATCACGTGACTCGGTGGCGGCCATCTTGGATTTTTTATTTAGACCCTCTGAAGATACACAGAAAAAGGTGAAATTGAAAGGTAAACACCTATTTAGATACAGGACAACTTCCTTCAAATGAAACTAATTGGATATCTTGGAATTTCTCAAGAAAAAAGAAATTATCAGATTTTTCGTGCTTTTGAAATATATGATATTGTGAAAAAATGTCTTTATTAAAACATGATCCACGATATCCAATTAGGCTTACAGAAAGAGTAATGATAGAAAGATTATGCTGAAAAAAAAATTCTATTTTTCATCTTCTCTACATACCTGCACGGGCGCTAAAAATTTCATTCAAAATGGCGGATGGTGAGTCACGTGACATCGTTACCATGGCAACAACAACTTAATCGAAATCAGAATTCCAAAACGTGTTTGTGGGCCAAATTTGAAAGATTTTCGTTGAAAAATAACGAAGTTACAAAAAAAACAGGCCTTCGTTTTAGAGCCATGCCTTAATGCCACTGAGGACAAAATAATGCGAAATTGTGTTTAGGCTCATATGAAGTTCAAATGAAAGGCACCGAGTACCTCGGTGAAATCGTGGATACCGTTTATCCACGTTTATTTGATTTGCCCGAGGGCCGGGAAATCCTCACAGAGCGAGGCTCTAATTACGAGGTTCCCTTGGTCAGTGTGATGGGTTAATTCTTGGGTTTCATATGACGTCACATCCGCTTTTTAGAGCCTCATTAAAAATTCAGCTGGAGGTCAAACGTCTGTGCCTGCAGTGCTTTTCGAGATGGAAAACTGTGAAAATGTTATCTCCTCGCATTGTTTCTGATTCTACAAGTTGGGTAAACAGATAAACAGATGTCTTTAGATTGCCCAAAACAGACAGCAAGGAATACAAACTCTGAAAACGATCGAAATGGTCAAAACGACTCCAGAAAAACAGCCGAAAAGCGCCATGGCCTCGAGAACCTCAGTTGTCGCCAAGTAAAAGTGATTCATGAAGATATGTATTTGAAATTAAGTTTAAATGAGTTTGGTAGCTACGGATGGATTAGGGAATCATAAAGGACTTACACAAAACCACCAGGACTATGGATGAATTGGTTTCTCTTTTGAACACGGATAAATCATATGAAGTTCGCTTCAAACATTCCGAGCAGGTAGGCAAAAATGAAAGTTTGTCAAACATTTACAAGGAGTCCGAAAACCCAGTAAAACCTCCAGGATTTACTCCGAGATTTACTTATTTATTGTAGGTCGACTTTTCGATTCTTTTTCCCAGTCGTGTGTAAACAATTTGTTTTTCATTGACTAGAATTTGGTCAAGTCTTTGTTTCATTTCAAAGTGAGTTTTGTCGCTGCGTTGAGCTGGCTGAAACACAACTTTGAAAGAGTCAAAATTTAGGCGTTTAGTAAAAACATACTTTAGAAACTACAGAAATTTGTCACCTACATGTGAGAATTGAATCTTGTTTATGTGGAAAATTGTTTTGCAGTATGGGGAAAACTGTATGCAACAGAGCCGGGTCGATTTTCTGAGTTCAATTTGACAAAAACGGCAATCGAGTACTTAACTTACCGTCTTCCAAAACTTCTGTTTCTCAGGACTTTCGTCCAGAAACAAAGAACAGAAGGAGCATATAAATGTTTCTCAACCCTATTACATATCTATTTTAAATTACAATTATTTTTTTGAGCCAAATGAGTGAAAACATCAAGCATTTGAAAAAAAAAAGCTACCTGAAATATCAGCCAGTCTGTAAAGTTTTACTCATTTACCACAGTCTGAACTGTCTAAAAAAGCAAACCCCGACTTTCAAATCGCTACAAATTTGTATTTACACTAGGATTTAGTTTAAATACGAATCAGGTTCATTTATAGTTGTGATTTTCTAGATAACGTAGCTACTAAATTTGAAGTTTTGCTCGTGAACTTCTGAAAACTTCTTCATCTTGACCTCCAGCTGATTCAGACCGGAAGCAAAATTACGCGCAAAAGTCACGTGATTGAAACCCAGAATTAGTTGTAAGCCCTGCACTGAGGATGGGCAACTTCCGACGTCCCCGTGGTTCTTTAACGTCCCTCTGGTTCAGGTTAGTGTAGTGCATGTGAGAGACGGGACCTACGGTTTAAACGTCCTTATCCGAGAAGACGCGAAGGTCTAACCATTTGCAGATATTAGAGCAAAGGCAGCACCTTCTCCTCAATTATAGAAAAGACCTGAGTGTTGGTCCGGCAGGGGGCTTGAACTCCCAACCTCCCGCACATAAGCCCGGCGCTCTACCACTGCGTCAACCGGTCGTCGGTTTTGGTCGTCTGGTGGTCGTCTGGTTGGTCGCCTGGTTTTGGTCGTCTGGTGCTGTTCCCTTCCCGATATATCAATTTTCTAGTTTTGATGACGTCATCGATGACGTTACACCACGTGACCTTAGTGTTGCACCTCCCAAGCTGGAAGATAACTTTACCCAGTTTGGTCACGTAGCGTTGCTCTGTTCTCGGAATATTAATTTTTCTAGTTTTGATCACGTCAGCGATGACGTCATGTCATGTGACTTTGGTGCTGGACTCCCATTGACACGAAGATAATTTTATCTAAGTTTGGTCACCAAGCGATGTTCCCTTCTCGAAATATTTTTATTATTATATAAACACCAATGAAATACCGGGTGATCTCCCGCGCGAAAACTTGATATCTTCACACGTGAAAATATCATGTTATTTTCACATGTGAAGATATCACACTTGCCTTTGCTCAATGCTCGATTTTAAGTTTAACTGAAATAAAATTCGAATTTGGTATTTCATTGATGTTTATATAATAAACAGAACATTACATGACCGCTTGTAGATACGAATTTTATCTTCTCGTGTTAAAAAATAATCTCACTCGTTCGCTGCGCTCACTCGTGAGATAAATTTTCAACACTCGAAGATAAAATCCGTATCTCCGCGCGGCCATGTAATATCCTCTATTTTTGAAGACGTCATCGATGACGTCATGCCATGTGACTGGTGCTGGACCCCAATTGTACGAAGATAATAGTCCAGTTTCAAATTCTCTACTCTACCGCTGAATAGGCATCGACGGCGCATAAATACAGTGGGAGCCTCAGTTTGAAGTAGAAAAAGTTGTGAACACCGACGAGAAACTGATGAAGCTTGAATGGAAAAAAAAGAGACAGAAAAAAAAGAGAGTAGAGTGTCAATTCTGGCGCGAAAAGATTGGTCGCGTAGTGGCGAAATTTTGATCACGTGCTCACTGTTTTGTGTACCACGTGATCAGGTATTTTTCAGACCCAGTGCGTGTGCCAACGTAAACAACCTCAACATGTTGTTCAACAAGAAAGGCTGATATTACTGGCGAGGAAAGGCCAGCAGAAGAACTTAGAGGTGAAATTATTGACCATGTTTTATTGCATGGCGGTGACAGGTTCACTGGACATTTTCCTGGGACATGGGCGGACGTAGGAAATCAGTTTCGTGTCGAGAGTTCCACAGTGAAACGAATATGGGACAAATTCGTGCTCGACGGGTCAAGTCCAAATCCACGGCAAACAGGAAATCCCGCGAAAATAGGAGTCGGGGAACTTGAACTTATCGAAATGGTGAAAACGTTAAGACCTTCTATTTCTAATAAAAGAATTTACCTTATTCAGACCTTATTCAGCATGGAAATTTGCCAGGCGGCACTTCTGTTACAGCTGTAAGTAGAGCAATTAGGAACAGACTGATCGACGGTAAATGGAGTTGGAAACGCATGAACAGAGCTGTGGCCAACAAACTTTCAATAGAAAACTTAAATTATTGTCAGGATTTTTTAAATTATATGCGTCAAGTAGACCCGTACCGATTGAAATTCTTCGATGAAAGTGGAATAGCCTTGTACGACTCAAATAAACGTTACGGTCTTCGCCTGTAAACAGTGCGTGTGTTGAGGTTGGACGGTATGTTAGATCCCCAAACATAACTCTGAATCTCCTCGTCGGTTTGGAAAGTGTCTTGTATGCAAAGACGATTGATGGAGCCTCCGATACGTTTGAATTCTTGAACTTTTTCGACGAAGCCTCGAAGGCGGTACAACCGAATGGAAATCCAGTATTGATGAATGGGGACATTATTGTCTTGGATCGTGGCTCGACACGCTAGGTATTGACGTTATTTATTTCCCTACATATTCTCCCGAACTCAATCCTGTGGAAAATGCCCGGGGGGCGGGGGGGGGGGGGGGACTCCCTATATTCGAATGCTAGGGGTGACCGTCGTATTTTTTAGGGGTTGAAATCGGCGATCTGGTATTTTTTAGGGGTTTGAAAAAAAAAACCCGGTATGGTAAGAAAAAATAGGTATTTTTTTAGGGGATTCTCACGCAAATAAGGTACATAGGTCCAAAATATTTGAAAGAATGATAGTGTATTTGAAACTCGAGAGGATACATTTGAATATATCAAATAAACGGCCAGAATAAAATTTAATCTGTTAAAGTTGTTGGTATTTTTAGGGTATTTTCAGACTGAGGGGTATTTTTTAGGGTGGAAATTTTTTCCCACCAGGTATTTTTTAGCGTCAAAATTCGAGTTTCCCGACGGTCACCCCTAGCATTTTAACCTTAGAGTACCTCCCCAAAAATGCCTTTCAGAAGCTTAACATTATCTTGAAACGAGAAGAAATGGAAGCGCTTGTATCTGCTAATCTACACGCTGCGGTATATCGCGCTCTTGAGGAAATCACCTCTGCAGATTTGCATGGATTTTACAGAGCTACTGACTATTTATTTATCTAAATCAAGAAAATACCTTACCGGACATTGAAAGGACTAATTGCGGCAATAAAAGTGTAAGTTGGGAAGTTGAACTCAGTGAACTCAGTACCGTATAAGACTCAACGTGTTGATTTATTTTCTGAAAGTCCTTGCAAATCACAGGATTAAAACTGCAAAAAATTCTTACACTCATTGCAAAACTTTAACACTTGGTAACATTTTTACCAAATGAATCTACCTTATTATACATGGTCTCTCACCTTTTCAAAGTTTTTAACAAATTTAGCACTGATGCTAAAAAGAACTTTACTGCAAAGCGCTGCATTTTTGTTACCGGAAAAACGGCAGCGCATTCAATTCTATAGATTTGTAACAGGCTTGTGAAATAACACAACATGAGAATGAACAACTAAACGAGTTAGTGTTTTAATGGGCGAGGGGAGACCGCGAACAACAAAACGAGTATGTTTTTTTGACGACCGAAGCTTCACCTGGCCAAAAATGTTTATTAATTAGTATAGTTTCAAGGATCCACATTGTTCATTGGTGGCTTGTGTTCATACTTTCTTGAATTGCCAAAGCTAACTGAACATCGTCAAAACCATCGTTGTAGCGACACGGAAAATCCGCGTCTGAATGTGACTTCTTTCTCGCGGGAGAGAGTGAGCTAGTCGAGCTTGATTCTACAGGCGCAGCAGCTACACGACCAAGGAAATCCCCCCCCTTCTCTGTCCACTTGACTTTGAGTTTCATTTTGCTTCTCTGTTGGCCAAATAATACCGCGTGCTTCCCATAATTTCTTGTATGGATTGTGAACAGTAGTTTTACCGCTTGTCGGCGTAACAAGCGGGACACCAGGCGATGAACGAATGACTTTCCTGGCCTGTTCTGGGGTGGGAATTTTTCCCTTGAAGTGTTCTCTATCAGTTTCGAGTCTGCATTTTATTGTGCCCTTCACGCATATGACATTTTGATCACGCGGGAACTTTGGGATGACCTGTAAAAGATTTTCTTTCACGAAGAAAATTATCTACTTCTTCTTGCAAAGCCGCGGTGCTAGAATCTTGCTCTCGTATTTGCTCCCTCTGATGAGTAAGGAACGAGTCTAGCGGACTTCCAAGTTCTCTGAAAAAGACAGTTTTTGCGTGTGGATGGAGGTTTTGCCGTAGCTGAATCAGCGCTCGTTGTTGTACAGCTAATCTTATGTGGCGACGCCCCTCCTTGAACTCTACGCTGTAATGTAGGTCTTCTTGGCTCGGTGGGCGTGTTACTCTCTGAAATTCGTAAGGCTATTCTGCTGCTATCTGGGCGGTCTGGTAGGGGTCTGGCACAATTCAACATTTCTTTGAAAGAGTGCTCGTCTTCTTGTAAAACACAGTAGGGTCATTCCACGTCAAATCGACCAAAGCCGTAGATTGACCCTCTCCGATTTCCATAAAAATCACATTTTGAGTGCCTTTCAAGGTCAATAACAAGATCCCAAAATTTCAGCGTCAAGGAATTAATAGTTTTCGAGATACAGGCACATGAAATTGTCGACCACGCCCCTTTTGTATTTTTGCTGAGTGAAACTCCAATTTTGAGTGGCTGGCAACCCCACTAGCATCATAACAAGCCGCAAAAACGTATTTGTTTGGTAAACTGTACTACTCACACTTCCCATAACAGCCATTAAAGCCACCCTATAAGTCTTTGAATGTGTTGTTTTTTCACGCCAAACATCGGTCCAAAATGCATCTCATTATCTCAGGGTGATATCTTCTGTAAAGATTTTTTACCAAATGTTACGTTTTTGTACAACATGCATTCTTATAATGTTATATGGGTGGTGAACAACCAGCAGTATGAGTGGTGACGACTTAGCGGGTTTGTTTCTGCTTATTTCGAGGCTTTTAAAAACGCACAGTGGCAAAAGTCCTAAAATTACCATATTTTTGGGCTTAAGAATCGGACGGTTGACAGTTAATGTAGACCGCGATATTTGAACTAGATATTCTTTCATCCTTATTTCTTACGTATACAAATTCATAACACCTATGTCGAACTCCTTCACTGTCAAACAATCAGAGGAATAAATCATGGTTCGACAATGAAATTAACAACATTATGAAAATTCGTTTTTAAAATATTTATGAAATGAATCAGATAAGGCAAGTATGACACCAAAACTCTTTCTTGTGTTCATGAATACTCCTTAGAATTCTACAGTTTAAAGTCTACATCATGTTGAAAGCCGTTTTATCTTGAGCACGGCCTGAGCTATGGAATGATGTGAACGAGTACCAACGATTCTGTTTTCGGGCGATACCCGTTACTTAAATCAAATGTGACTCCCAGTTATTGCCTGCAGGGTAGCCCATACAGCATGATAGACGCTTGGTAGTACCACCAATGCCACCATCGCATGGGCTTTTCCCATGTCCAAGACAAAGATTTAGGAAGTTCTTATAATGTTTATTGGCCCGAACAGCCGTACAAGGTTGTTTTTAGATATGGCATCACTGACGTAATCACGGAATGGATCACGCATGTGTTAAAGTGTTCGAGCTTATGTGGTATTTATAAAACGAGCTGGAGTCCACCCTTGTACACCCATATGCGCTTTGAAGTGTCGAAATAGGCACTTCATCCCGGGTACCGTGTCTATAACTACAATATAGACACTCATTAATTAAACATAAGTGTCTTCATCGTAGTTATAAACACGGCACGTGACCAATATAGGGTTCACCCATTGGTCACAAACCTTATGAATAATTCATGAATTTTAGAACTGATTTTCTGAAATAGGATGAAGCGTGGCTTGACTGTTGATCCAGTTGTAGGCCTGTGCAGCTTCCTGTTAAATTAAGCGGAAGATCTCAAAAAGTCGAACAGGACAACCTTACCTCTCCTTTGTTTACATTTGTTAAATAAGCGGATTGCCCTTTCGCAGCAGTAAAGTGGCGTGAGATCGGAGGGATTCATGTAGCTGTACATAAAGTGGAATTCAGAGAGTGTCGAGTGTCTTGGTTTTGAGTTTTCTTCTCGTTTCGATTGGCTGGGCATCGCGACATTGCTCTTCCAGCCAATCAAATTGTAAACAAAAATCAAACCAAATGATTTTTACTTGGGATTAGTCCTGCAGTCGTCAGTGTTTTCTTGGTTCAAGGCTAACGCAAATCGTAATTACTTTGTTTCCCTCGGATGCTTCATGAATGGGTTTTCCATCTGATTTGGCTAATCTGCGAAATCTGTCTAATATGATTATTGTCTAATATCTATATTTTGCTCGCAATAATATTACAAATGAAGAGTTCAAGGTAACTTTCGCCTGTTAATTGCTATACATTGACGTGGTAATCAAGAAAATCAATCCTTTTTCAGTTTTCAGAGTGAAATTAATGCTTTTTGTTTATTTATTTTTAATTAATTCATTTCTACGGTGCAATGCTATGTCACCAAGATTGTTTACATGATATAATATGAAAAACTAAAAAGAAATTCCAATACCTGTAAAAATTCTAAAATTAGTAATATTAATATATGTCTTTGCTGCATTTCCATTTCATACCACGGTCAATTTCATTGTCGAACCATGGACTATTCCTCTGATTGTTTGGCAGTGAAGGAGTTCGACATAGGTGTTACGAATTTGTATACGTAAGAAATAAAGACAAAAGAATATCTACAATGGTGGACAAAAGTCGTTGAGACACACACGTAAAATTGGTCGGCTATGTCCAAAAGACCTCTCCCCGGTAAACCAGCCTGTTTTCACCCCCTCCCCTTTTCAATGTTGAGCTCCGGACCCCGGCACAACTTTTGCCACACATGACCAACATTGAATGGGTGGGGGGAGGGGAGGGGGACTAAACCATTTCGGGTTTTAGTAGAATTGAAGAGTAATGGGTGCAAGTGTCTCAACACTTTTGTCCGCCATTGTCTGAGGCAAAAACACAGTAGGCTATACTACTTTGGTGCCTTTTTTTTCTATCGGACATTTAACGTATTAGACCATGTATTTTTTCCAAGTAAGGTATGGAACAAGGATAACGTTGCTAGGTAATTTTTTAATTAGTGACGTCACAGTCAGAAATTACTAAGAAATCAAGGTCAACCTGAGCGCGCGCCATTCGCGGCTTTTTTCATATCACTGCTGTGTCAGCAAGCGTGATGATGTTTCACTGTCCTGTTTCTCCGCTTAACATTGCGTACATTTACTATGCACATATAGATCAAAACATTTCGGCCCAGAAAATATGTCTGAGACTGAAAAATTCAAGATCGGGCTTATATCAGTTGAAAAACTGCATTAATTGGAACACTAAAACAGAATGATTGAGTTAGAAACCGATCCTTAGATCTGATAGTCGAAAAAAGGGGGAAAAGAATTGAATGTTAACTATGTATCCTGCATATTTATTGTATGTTTTTTGATTGTAATGAGTGTAGAAATTGATTTACATACAGAAAATTTAAAAAGAAGAAGTGTTTCTCCTAGATCGTATTCGGCATGCGGCTTGTCATGTGTCCCCCACCCCTCCCTCCCAGTGAAGTTATCCACAGGGAGCCCCGCAGAGCTAAGAAACAACCCTTAATATTTAATCCAAACACACATATATGAACATGAAAAGAAGAAATGCCGTCTTTCTCATGAAGCTCTTTCTACCGAGCACGAAATGGTGGCGCTGAATTCCAAAAAGTATCGATAAACCACGGTTAACCACGATAAACCACGAAAATTATAATGAAAAGAGATCTTTATTTTTATTCAGGGTTTACGTGGTTAATCGTGGTTTATCGTACTGAAAGCTAAGCATTTCTTTCTTGCTCACCACGAGTCACTAGAGTAGTACTAGATTACTTCAAGTTTACTTTCTCTATGAGCTACATTGCATAGTTCCTAAGAAACTCGTGTCCGAAATGGTCGATTTACCGATTTACCGAATTGCCGATTTACCGACTCTCCATGGCGCATTACGAAATCTTCCCTCCTTTTAAACTTATGTCCGCTTGGCCATACGTTACAAGATAAAACCAACGCAATGCCTTCCCTACAGACTCTTCGCTACCTCAATCAGATGAACATTCACGCAGCAATTCCATGATTTGTATTCACTTAGTTCGGAGACAGAACGCACGCTCCCAATTCCCTTAGTCGTCACTGGCAAAAACCACAGGGTTCCCAATCTGAGAGAATTGTTTAAGCCTTAACAACGTCAATTCGAATTTAAAACGAATTTCTTTTTTCAGAAATGCTATCTCTGGTCCTCTATTTACGATTCATTAACAAATTACATTTCTTTACTGAGAGACAACGGCGTAAAGCAACCCCTTTTTCTATTTATGTTTTCAGACAGTCTGAGGCAAAAACACAGTAGGCTATACTACTTTGGTGCCTTTTTTTTCCTATCGGACATTTAACGTATTAGACCATGTATTTTTTCCAAGTAAGGTATGGAACAAGGATAACGTTGCTAGGTAATTTTTTAATTAGTGACGTCACAGTCAGAAATACTAAGAAATCAAGGTCAACCTGAGCGCGCGCCATTCGCGGCTTTTTTCATATCACTGCTGTGTCAGCAAGCGTGATGATGTTTCACTGTCCTGTTTCTCCGCTTAACATTGCGTACATTTACTATGCACATATAGATCAAAACATTTCGGCCCAGAAATATGTCTGAGACTGAAAAATTCAAGATCGGGCTTATATCAGTTGAAAAACTGCATTAATTGGAACACTAAAACAGAATGATTGAGTTAGAAACCGATCCTTAGATCTGATAGTCGAAAAAAGGGGAAAAGAATTGAATGTTAACTATGTATCCTGCATATTTATTGTATGTTTTTGATTGTAATGAGTGTAGAAATTGATTTTACATACAGAAAATTTAAAAAGAAGAAGTGTTTCTCCTAGATCGTATTCGGCATGCGGCTTGTCATGTGTCCCCCACCCCTCCCTCCCAGTGAAGTTATCCACAGGGAGCCCCGCAGAGCTAAGAAACAACCCTTAATATTTAATCCAAACACACATATATGAACATGAAAAGAAGAAATGCCGTCTTTCTCATGAAGCTCTTTCTACCGAGCACGAAATGGTGGCGCTGAATTCCAAAAAGTATCGATAAACCACGGTTAACCACGATAAACCACGAAAATTATAATGAAAAGAGATCTTTATTTTTATTCAGGGTTTACGTGGTTTATCGTACTGAAAGCTAAGCATTTCTTTCTTGCTCACCACGAGTCACTAGAGTAGTACTAGATTACTTCAAGTTTACTTTCTCTATGAGCTACATTGCATAGTTCCTAAGAAACTCGTGTCCGAAATGGTCGATTTACCGATTTACCGAATTGCCGATTTACCGACTCTCCATGGCGCATTACGAAATCTTCCCTCCTTTTAAACTTATGTCCGCTTGGCCATACGTTACAAGATAAAACCAACGCAATGCCTTCCCTACAGACTCTTCGCTACCTCAATCAGATGAACATTCACGCAGCAATTCCATGATTTGTATTCACTTAGTTCGGAGACAGAACGCACGCTCCCAATTCCCTTAGTCGTCACTGGCAAAAACCACAGGGTTCCCAATCTGAGAGAATTGTTTAAGCCTTAACAACGTCAATTCGAATTTAAAACGAATTTCTTTTTTCAGAAATGCTATCTCTGGTCCTCTATTTACGATTCATTAACAAATTACATTTCTTTACTGAGAGACAACGGCGTAAAGCAACCCCTTTTTCTATTTATGTTTTCAGACAATGGTGGACAAAAGTCGTTGAGACACACACGTAAAATTGGTCGGCTATGTCCAAAAGACCTCTCCCCGGTAAACCAGCCTGTTTTCACCCCCTCCCCTTTTCAATGTTGAGCTCCGGACCCGGCACAACTTTTGCCACACATGACCAACATTGAATGGGTGGGGGGAGGGGAGGGGGACTAAACCATTTCGGGTTTTAGTAGAATTGAAGAGTAATGGGTGCAAGTGTCTCAACACTTTTGTCCGCCATTGTAGTTCAAATATCGCGATCTACATTAACTGTCAACCGTCCGATTCTTAAGCCCGAAAATATGGTAATTTTAGGACTTTTGCCACTGTGCGATATTAAAAGCCTCGAAATAAGCAGAAACAAACCCGCTAACTCGGCACCACTCATACTGCTGGTTGTTCACCACCCATATAACATTATAAGAATGCATGTTGTACAAAACGTAACATTTGGCAAAAAATATTTACAGAAAATATCACCCTGAGATAATGAGATGCATTTGGACCGATGTTTGGCGTGAAAAAACAACACATTCAAAGACTTATAGGGTGGCTTTAATGCTGTTATGGGAAGTGTGAGTAGTACAGTTTACCAAACAAATACGTTTTTGCGGCTTGTTATGATGCTAGTGGGGTTGCCAGCCACTCAAAATTGGAGTTTCACTCAGCAAAAATACAAAAGGGGCGTGGTCGACAAATTTCATGTGCCTGTAACTCGAAAACTATTAAGTCCTTGACGCTGAAATTTTGGAATGTTGTTATTGACCTTGAAAGGCACTCAAAATGTGATTTTTATGGAAATCGGAGAGGGTCAATTTACGGCATTGGTCGATTTGACGTGGAATGACCCAGTAGTCGTTTTCGTCGTCAAGATATTCCACTACAAGAGACTGAAATTGTTGAAGCCTTGGAATCTTTTCTGATGGAATGGAGATCAAGAGTTCCTTTCTACAGTTGACTAGCAATTCTTTCGTAAGAAAAATCTTTTCGATTCGTGAAGAGTCGTTTCGTAAAAGCTGAACCTTGAACTGAAAGTTAGCCATGTTGCCGCCACAGCAGACAAGAAACAAGACAGCCCAGCTCAGACAGACAGCGGAAAAGTTAATCACGTGGTACACGAAATAGTGAGCACGTGATCAAAATTTCGCCACTACGCGACCAATCTTTTCGCGCCAGAATTGACACTCTACTGGTTTTGATTGTACCTTTCAAGACCAGGCAGCAACCGCCTTTAATAAACTGCCAGCCGCGATAAGAAGTTGCTCAGACCATGGACTCTTTACAGCGAACATGAAAGATGTCCTTTCTTAAATTTTCCCTCTATTCTTTCTACGTTTTTTTTCTTTTATCTAATGCGCGTAAATGCCTGTAAATACTTGTACATATGTAAACTGTAACATTATTACAACATATTTAATTTTTATATATTTAAATTTTTTAAGCTATTTTTCAATAAGTTAGTTATCATTATGATATTGACATTAGTACCATTTATTAGTATATTAGTAAATACGTATATTATTAGTATATTGTATTAACATGTAAACATTAAATACTGAAAGATGACAATAAACCTTCTTGTGCCAAATTTTCGGCTATATTTTGCCTTCATCAGGGCAACTGATGAAGTTTACAGAAACCGTTAAATATACACGCGTGAAGATACCGCGCGCGCTAATCGCGCGCAATAACAACTAGGAAAAAAAGGAGCGCGCATAGCAACAATGACATGTTGTTTACATGTTTGAGAAATCATCTACATTAAGGCCACGTGGTGTAATAGCCTTCAGACGGTATGCCCATTGGGCCTCCCTATCTCTAAGAGCAACCTCTGAAGTACCCTGATCAATAACTTTGACAATAACATCCGAAAGACCCAAGTGGTAGATATAGTAGATATAGTAGGCGAAGAGCCACCAGTGGAAGAACTACTATTAAATCATTATCATTATTGTCATTATTGTCATTATTATCATTATTGTCATTATTGTCATTATTGTCATTATTATCATTATTGTCATTATTGTCATTATTGTCATTATTGTCATTATTGTCATTATTGTTATTATTGTTATTATTATTATTATTATTATTAGACGTTTTATCGCAGCTATTGTAGCTGGAAATTTCAATGCCGCATCCCGCAGCCTTGGGTGTCTTGCTATCAATCAATCAATCATTCACGTGTCCAGTACTCTCCTAAGAATTCTCGCCGACCCCAGCAAACAGGCCTTCTGCATAAGCTCCAGATCGCCAGCCATGTCCAACTTTATAAGCCACTCCTTCAGGCCTCTAGACAGTGTTCCGAGCGCACCAATTACAACTGGGATGATGCACACATCCTTACACTGCCATATCCACTTGACCTCCCTCTTCAGATCTTGATACTTCTCGATCTTTTCTCTCCTTCGCAAAAATCCTTGTGTCGAAAGGGCACGCCACATCTATGATAAGGCACTTCCTGGTTGCTTTATCGAGCACTACAATATCTGGTCTGTTCGATTCAGTTGGTAGGTCTGTCTGGATTTTGAAATCCCACAAAATCTTGGTCTTCTCCGATTCAAGTACCGGTTCAGGAACATGGTTATACCATTTATCGTCCCTCTCAAAACCTTCTTCTCGCACAGCCGCCAGTGGATAACTTGGGCTACTTGTCGTGCCTCCAGTCTTTATAGTACTTCTGGGCTAGCATCTTACACTCCGCCACTACGTGCGCCACTGTCTCCTCTCTTTCGCCGCACATTCTGCACGCTGGCGACACATCCTGCTTATCAATCCTGGACTTGATACTGTTAGTTCTCTGCCTGGTCTTGTGCAGCAGTCAGTAGCCCCTCCGTCTCCTTTTTCAATTTTCCTTTCCTGAGCCAGTCCCACGACTTCTCATCTCTGTCCTTCTCTGTGCCTCTAAAACATTGACCATGGAGAGGTTTCGCAACCTTTCCTCGCAGAATGAAGCCTTGTCCTTTTCTGCGTTATCTTTCAGGGCTTGCTCTTGACGTACTGCCTTGATTGCCTTTTCATCACTTCTGTTGATATACTTCATCATACTGTTGACCTCTACGGCCACGCATTCTTCAACTCCAATCAACCCTCGTCCACCCTCTCCTCTTCTCATGTACAATCTGTCCACATCAGCTTGGGGGTACATGGCACGGTGTATCGTGAGTAACTTTCGGGTCTTTCTATCCATTTTCGGAGGTCTTCCTTTGTCCAATCAATTATGCTTGCACCATAACGCACTATAGAAACCGCTCTGGAGTTGATGGCTTTGATGACGTTTCCACCATTCAGTTTGGACTTAGGATTTTTCTTATGCGTCGCACCACTTCTTTCATCTCTGTGTGTCTTATGCTATCCACTTCCAGCACTCCTAGGTACTTATAGGCCTCGTCTTCCTCACTCAAAGGCTTCATCTGTCTGTTGCCAGAAGAGGATCCCATCGCTTTTTGAAGCTTTCCCCTTTTCATAACCAGCATGGCACATTCAAATTCCAAATTCCATGCACATGTCACTGCTGACTACCCGCACTGTCTGGACAAGTGTGTCTATTTGGTTCTCGTTCTTTCCATAGAGTTTCAAGTCATCCATAAACAGCAGGTGATTGATCACGCCATTCTTATTCCCAAGATCATATCCGGCTTTCACCTTCCTGAGCACCAGTGTCAACGGTATGAGTGACATTACAAACAAAAGCGGTGACAGGCTGTCTCTTTGAAAAATCCCTCTTCTGATGTTAACGTCCCCCAACCTTTCTCCACCAGACGATAACTCTGTTCTCCAATCTTCCATACTATTCTTAAGCAGCTTGGTCATGTTGTCAGCAACTCCAAATATGGTCATGCACTTGATTATCCATGAGGTACCATGTCGAAAGCTTTCTTGAAGTCAATCCAAGCCATTCCCAAGCCTGTCACCTTCTCTTGCAATTCTTGACTATCATTTTATCGATGAACAATTGATCTTTTGTTCCTCTAGTATCCCTACGACATCCCTTCTGCTCTTGGGGTAACAATTCGTTGCTCTCCAGATGTTGGTACAATTCTCAGCAAGGATACCCGTAAGAAGCTTCCACATTAACGGAAGACAAGTTATTGGCCTGAAGTTTGTCGCAACCGATCCTAGATCTTTATCTTTTACGATCAATACCGTTCTGCCTGCTGTCATCCATTTCGGGACCGAGTTTTGTTGGAGACACTTATCCAGCTGTTCGGCTATCCGCTTTCGCATTGATGTAAATTCTTCAACCAAAATCCTTGTAAACCCTCAGGCCCAGAGGATTTCCAGTTGGACGTTTTTCGAAGTTGTTTTTTCACGCTTTCAACGGTTATCTTCACATTATCCTGCTTCTCTACCCCACCAACCTCTTCCTCTAACTCCTTTAACCACTCCGCATTGTCATTATGCTGTACAGTCTCCCCCATATCTCGTTCCACAGATCTCTGCTCTCCTCGGCATCAGGCCTTACGTCATTGTCTCTCTCCGATCCCTCGATCTCTTCAAAAAGCCTTCTCTGGTTGGTCTCAAACATCCTGTTTTGCCGATATTGCTTTGTCGCTCCTCGTACGCTTCAGTTTTGCCGCCTGTGCGGTTACTCTCTGCTTCAACTCCTCAAGTACAACCCTATAGTCTTTCACATCAATCCTTACTTTCTTTAAAGCGTTCTTTGATTTCACGTCTCCCGGTATCTCCTGACGTACTCTTTCTAGCCTACTGATGTCTGTTTTCAGCTGTTTGATCTTGCCCTTGATTCTCCTCTTCCACCATGGTTCATCTGCTCGTTTGCTTCCCCCTCTCTTAAGTCCTAGTTGCGGAGCAACTACATTTGCTCCTGCCGTCATGGTTTCTCGACCTCGTTCTTTTGCAATTTATCCAAGATTATTCGTAAGATGGTAAACTTATCCTCACTACATCCCTTGTCCCGCATCCTCTCTGCAATAGGCTCGTACTGGAAGCAACTCTCATCGGGCACATCATCACCACTCCTATTCCATTTGACGCCTCTCTCACTGGGCTCATGCACAACCTCTTCATCAGATTGTTCCTCTTCTATGCCTTCTTCGTTGTTATCAGCGGACTCGCCCATTTCTTCTACTGCGATATTTCTTCGTATATCCTCATTTCTACATCTGACAACCATCCATTAATCTTATTATTATTATTATTATTATTATTATTATTATTGAAACAATAGAGAAAAATTTGGACTCGTTGGTATTCGCAACTTTCGGGTTCAAATCGAGGCTCCCACTGTATTTATGCGCCTTTGATGCCTATTCAGCGGTAAATTAGAGAATTCGAAACTGGACTACTCAGGGGACTTAAGGCACGGGTCCAACAGCAAAAATGCTAAAAAATACTATAAAAAATTCTGCAAGGAAGAGAAAATCTAGCGCAAACAGTTATTCGTTAAGGTTGTTCCTCAAGTTGGGACAATTCTTTTGAAATATTTTGTAACCATGGTAACCGATTGCGTTACCTGGCAGAGCGTGACAAAGGCCTTATTTTCTTTGAAGCCTCGGGAGGCATGGTAAATCAGTTTGGCCCTTTTACGAAAGTGGTTCATAATGTTGACCATCGGATGTAAAACACATTTCAAATTAGGATGGCTGTCCAAGCAATTCTGATTTTGAGATAATGAGAAGTATCAAATTACATACCAGTAAAACCATGATTGTAAACAACATTTCCAGCATCCCATTTGATTTATTTGTGTACCACTATGGTCTTCTAATATCACCAAAAGAATACGAAATATTATTCGTCTTCCTACCCTCCGAAGAGGTTTATACAAAAATCTATTTCAAGGTCAAAGGTTACGAGATTTGTTGCTATGAAGACCAAATATCGTTAAGGTGGTTTAGAATGCCAAATGCAATTTATATTCAACAACATCCATAAGCATATATGAAAACCATTAAGAGATAGGCCACCCCCCTTGGCTTTGCGTCCGCCATATTGGATTTGCTTTGGACCCATGCCTTAAGTACCCTGAGTATTTTATCCAAGTTTGGTCACCTAGCGATGCCCTTCTCCAAATATAAATTTTTCTAGTTTTGATGACGTCATGAGCTAACACTTGAGTTATGAGTGAGAGAGCAGTGAGCGAGTTAAGTGACTTTTGGCCCGCCACAATAACTCGTGTTTACGCTACGCGTATCCACGATTTAAAAAGGATAAACGGCAGAGTCTGACATGGCAGCATTGCTGTTGTGCTCAGTAGCATCGCTGTGACATTTATTTTCGGCCCACTCCAAATTCCGAGGAACTAAAACGGTTTTGTCGAAATGAAAATTTACAGTTTTTCCAGTTTTTCGACCATTGAAATCGGGGTCTTTCTTTGGTGGCAGTTCATTGAAATTGACAGTGATGGTGGACTTTGACGTGGTTTTTAAGAACCAGCGTTGTTTTTACGCAATTATATAAAACCAATAAGAAATGATATTTTTTCTTTTTTCAGAGGGTTGGTGACAAAATGCGAATTTTCTCACTGCTACAATATATGCCAAATTATGTATTACTGTAGGATTTCACCAATTTCAATCTGCTACCGTTGTAGCAACTGTCACTAAAAACGTTTTAAAGTTCTGGGCTATATTCTCTAGAATCCTATGATATCTCTTTTTTGTGTAAATTGAGGACGAGATATCATAGGATTCAAGTATATTCAAAGCGTTCAGTCGGTAGATTCCGCCGAAAATAGCACTCAAAAAGACGATATCGCCCTCGTCGCTGCGCGACTCGTGCGATATCGCTTTTTTCGTGCTATTTTCTTAGCGGAATCTAGCCTCCTGAAGCTTTGAATAATCCTATAGAATCACATACCTCTATTCTATCGCGCGCGCTGATTGCTAAAAAGGCGAGGTATTTTTTTTGGAATACCCCAATTACACACGGCCCCCGTCATTTTAAATAAAAAATCGACGAGTTTTTAATTAGTACAGCATTTCGGACTAATATATAGATTTAGCCACTGGCTAAAAGCGGAGCTCCTGGTTATAAAATTTCTATGTGAATGAAAGGGATTCCCATGTGTACATGGTTTATATGGTTGCTTTAGAGTCTTCACGAGATATTAATTTTCAAGCATAGATGACGTCAACGATGACGTCATATCACGTGACCACTTCATTTCGATCATATGGTGGCCTAGACTACACTAACCAAGTTTGTTCTTTGAGTTTTCCCTTCACAAGATATTATTTTTTCAAGCATAGATGACGTCATCGATGACGTCACATCACGTGACCACTTCATTTTGCTCATCTGGTGACCTAGCCCACTACCCAAGTTTGGTTGTTCTAGAGTCTTCTCTTGACGAGATATTCATTTTTCAAGCATAGATGACGTCATCGGTGACGTCACATCACGTGACCACTTCATTTCGCTCATCTGGTGACCAAGACCACACTGCCCAAGTTTGGTTGTTTTAGAGTCTTCTCTCACGAGATATTCATTTTTCAAGCATAGATGACGTCATCGATGACGTCATATCACGTGACCACTTCATTTCGATCATATGGTGGCCTAGACCACACTACCCAAGTTTGGTTCTTTTAGAGTTTTCCCTTCACGAGATATTCATTTTTCAAGCACAGATGACGTCATCTATGACGTCACATCACGTGACCACTTCATTTTGCTCATCTGGTGCCTAGACCACTACCCAAGTTTTGTTGTTTTAGAGTCTTCTCTTCACGAGATATTCATTTTTCAAGCATAGATGACGTCATCGATGACGTCACATCACGTGACCGTGCTACAGCACCCCCCTGTGGCATAGACAAAATATCCCAAGTATGGCTGTCTTAGCATGTTCCCTTGAGGAGATATAATTTTTTCTTTGCATACCACAGGGTTCCCATGTGTACACGGACGGCGGACGGCGGACGGACGGACGGACGGCGGACACTATAGGTTTAATACCAGAAAAATAAAGAAAAAATCATATCTCCCGAAGGGAAGCTTCTCTAGAAGCCAAACTTGGACAAACTTTCAAAGACCATCAGAGGAACTCTACACCAAAGTCACGTTCCCTCACGCCATCAATGACGTCATCAAAATGATCCAAAATGAATCAAAATGCCCGTGACGTTCAAAAATCAACTCGATGGTATACGTTTTTCCCTTAGGTATGGTTGCTCCGCTTGCGCGGGCCTTCGGCCCGCGCTGGAGCTCCGCTATTATCAAATAGCACATACAAAGTTTTTTTGATAGAAAATAAAAGCAGGGAAATGTATTTATCTCAATTTTCGTATCACAGTTTTTCGCGCGCTTGAAGTGAAACGTGGCACACGCGCCTCCACAAAACACTTCATCAAACTCTCGTCTGGTCAACACACACGTTTTGGAAACAAATCTCTCTGGATCCTCCAAAGTTTCCGATATTTCTGCCCTGGCAATGCAAGGCAATTTACAAGAGAAGCTGTGGCTCGTTCGATAAAAGTTCTGTCATCGATAAAAAGTTGTGTCAAAGATAGACCATCGAGGAATCGAGCACTCGGGATGTAGCGAAGGGGGAAACAACTCAGAGGAAACGCTGAGATGCTGAAACCGATCTCGGAACGGTTAAAATTAAATTTATTTTGAAGGTTTAACGATGCTCTTGAAATTTGAATACATTTTTATTTTGTTTGGATAGTCTAGTTCGACGAGTTCGATTCGAAATTCGATCTAAACGAGAAAATATTATATTTTTTTTTCGAGGTGGAAAGGTTTGAGAGGCTCTTGTGATGATTGAGGACAGAAAACTTACAGAAATTCCTACACAAGTGGGTCGTTTGCAAGTTTTTCCCTGTTCTTGCAAGATTCTGGAGATTTGTTACCAGACGCTTCCCTTCTTTTCTCCGCATATCCGATAACTGTCTGCGCGCCCTGTTAAAAGTATCCCATAACTCCCTGCGCGCCCTGCCAAAACTATCCCACAAATCTTTGCGCGCCCTAAAAACCCCGGAATGCGTCTGGGTACGAGACTGTTCACATATGGTTATCGGACTAACAGATCTCCAAGTTTTGAGCAATGTGAACAACCTCTCGCAGTTTTATAAACAAAATGGATAGATCAAATTCATACTATAAGCCCCATTGACGTACTTGCAGTTATACTAAACGACAGTAAGCCGACGCGACAGAAAGAGTGGTGTCCGATACGTGTATAAGTTCACCTCAATCCTCTCAAACAAACACGGCCTGTCTGGCGAAGATGTGAAAGAGAAAATTAAAAAAGCGAAGAGAACGAAAAACAGAGAAGGCGAAGTGTAAGGGAAGGGGAAGGCATGTCCCTTCGACGATTGTGGCCTCCCGTTTGCGTCGGACAGCGAAACATAGATAGATACAAGGTCATGTTGAAGCAAGCAAAACCATGGATAGAGCAAGCGGGAGCGAAGGAAAACGCGCCAGGTAAGGAAGTAGCGAAGAAGATAACGAAGTGGGTGGAAGGGACAAGGAAGGATCTGGACAGTTGGTTGAAGAAGACGCGGCGTGTGCGTAGTAGAATAGCCGAAACCAAAAAGAGTCTTGTACTCGCGAGGCCCGACGTTCTGGAAGAGAGCGGCGCCGATTCGCATTTGGAAGACTCGCACTTCGAAGGAGAAACTGTCAATGGTGACACCGATGAACCATCAAGCGATGAAGAGGAAGTACCGAGGAAACGTTCTCGGAAGAAGCCGGCTCCCACCACCGTAGAGGACGATGACTTCGGACAGGACTCGGACTACGACGAGGAGAGTTCGACGAAGAGTTACTATATAAGCTAGAGAAGGCCTGGTCGTCGTCTTCCCTCCGAAAAAATCTTATAGTCGAGGACACCCTTGAGGAGTGTAAATCGCTTCTAAGACCCCGCACGGAGGTTTCATGGAAGATCGGGAAATATATAAGATGAAGCCCAAGATAGAGAAGATCGTGAACGCGGTCATGCCGGATGTGGCAAAGCACGACGTGTCGGTCTTCGCGAACCGCGATCTGGTGTGGAATAGACCGACCAAATGAAAAGGAACAGCAGGGCAATGGAGAAATATCTCCAATGGCTGTTGCCCGAAAGGATAGAGACATCTCCGAGAAAAACACGTTGATATTTTCCTCGACTCCCAGCTAACGTGGAGAACGTCCACGCGAAAATCCTCGCCAAGCAGAAGCGTGATCAGCTAAATAGTGTTCGCATCAACTGGCGACTGCTCTCTGAGTGTAAGAGCATCATCGACAGTTCGCTAGGCAGTGCAAGGATCAGTTATATCGGCTGTATGATTGGAATACCACGTCGGACCCCGAATACCGGTCCGCATGTTGACCGCTCACGAAATTGAAGCTACGTGACTCCTTGATCACATACCTCGTCACTCTCTACGCGGGTTGGGCTTCCCTCATAGCGCACATGACGTGCAAGGAGGTGACAGATGCAATTCCGACGTTTAACCTACACAGCAAAACCTTTGAAATAAATGTGGACGATCACTAAACGGCAAGCAGCACTGGTCCAATCCAGATCTTTCTTCATTTTGATACAATGAAAATGATCATTGCATACCAGAAACGGGTGCGAACAGATGTGCCTGGCCAGAAACATGGAATGGCAACCGGCTCCTCTCCCAGTACGTAAGCGGCGTCCGTCGGCCTGAAGGCCTTCCTCACGATGGCCAGAGTCAAGCTGGCGGAGGGCAAGGTGTATAGCTGTACCGCCATACGCAAGATGCGGGCGTGTACGTTTGCCGAGAGTGGAGCAAAGCAGGAGGTGGAAAATCATGCATTCCTAATGAAACACTCCTGAAGGACATCTAAGGAGAGGTACGATGTCACCTTGAAGAGCTAGGGGAAGATAAGCGACGCCATCATCTCAACCCCTCCTACTTGCACGGTTACTTCGGCAGCCTCACCATCTCTGCCTCAGCGAAGAAGATAACCGAAATAAGGACCGAACCCTTTAGATATTGCCATATACTTGTGGTTAGCGAGTTTCAGGTCAACCAAGTAAATATTTGTCGATTTCTGATAAATACATTTTTAGTACTAAGAAATGTACTGGGAACTTGCGATTCGATGCCTTATTTATTTCTCTGATGACATCTTTGAAAAACGTCTAATTCACACACACAAAGCATGGACTAACAGATGAAGGTCAAACGCTTTTGACCAAATTTCAGGGAGATATGTTATTTTCTGAATGAAATATGAGTAACGTAATACGCGTCAAGATTGCGGTAAAATGTATGGAGCCGCCATGTGGTGTCCCGTTGAAGTACACCAAGATGGCGGCCAAATCACGAAGTCTCTCAAAAGCGCACAATAATAATAGGAATAACATTGAATGACATTTGTAGTTATTCTATAGTCATATATCCTGTACTAGTTTTCAAATTAGACCATAACCTCATGTTAAAAGTTCCCCATCGAGTCTTCGAAATTCGTGACCGTGTGTTGCGTGACATGAATTACCTTAGGCGATATTTCTGTGGTTAAGCAATGAACGAAATGATATTTGGAATAATTACCAAGAGGGAGTTTTTAACGGTATCATAGCTGAAACATAGTAAATCAATTCTAAGGGAAGTTCATATTTTGGTGACGTCACGTGAAACCCAAGAATAGTCCTGATGACCCCTTTTAGTGTATATCCCCAATGGCTATCATATATTAGTAGAAACCCACTCGCATACTATCACAAATCCTGCAATCTGATTGGCTCCGCTACTCACTATCTATCACGTAATAGATAGTGAGTAGCGAAAATGCCAGTGTAAAACTTTCTAAAATCATTGAAAAAAAGTGTTTTAACAACAAGTCGAAGGTAGTATGCTAGTGGGTTTCTACTAAATTATAACACTACTAACACTATGGAAATGCAAAATATTGAAATCTGGACATTTTGGGAGAATGTAGTCATTTTGGACCAAGTTTGAGGTCCCAGCTATTATATTATGATTTTACGATAGAAACATCTAGCATTTTATCCACTTTCTCCACTTAAATTTGCATTTTATCCACTCAAATTCTCATTTTGTCCAAACAATGGACAAATTGGGAAAGTAGTTAGGACAATGTGGGAATTTGAGGACAAAATGCGTACTTTTCCCATTTTTTCCTTCCGTCTGACCCAGAACCTAAACCAGAACCTAACCATGTCACCAGAATGATGATTATAGTAATTTCAACAGCAAATAACATTTAAGGTCCCTGTAAACCCGTGAGGGGTGTCTTCGGAAAAAAAATTATGCTATGATAATCAGCTTTATAGCATTTTTAAAGCTAAAATATTACTCTATATGAAGTTGTTTAGTTAATCGAAGTTTAAATGTTTCTTGTATTTTTAAGACCCCCGAACTTAAAAACTACCTTGTTTACATAATAATAATATAATACAACATTTATATAGCGCATATAGCCACGTTCTATGCGCTTTACATTCGAAATTAAATCGTTAAAAATTACAATCATTAAAAAATAAGAAATAAAAACAAACTACTAATTACAAACTATTATTTACAACGCATTTAGGTTACAAATCATATACTTAAAAAGTTTTACAAATTATCCGCTGCTAAAAATAACTTGTAAAAACATGGGTTTTAAGTTAAAACGGGGACTGTTTCGGAGTTTTTTTACATGGGGAGGCAATTCATTCATAAAAAGGGGCATGTGCAGAAAGGATCGAAGACCATAGTTTTTTAGCTTGTATTTAGAAGTGACAAGTCTGGGAGGAGCATCTGAAGAGCGTAATGCTCTAGCAGGAGTATATACCTCAATTAGATCCCTCAGGTAGACGGGCGCTAAACCTTTAAGACATTGTTTACTTGAGAAGCTCCAGACCACTAGCGGTTTGTTGCACAATTTCACACTTTGTCGGATTTTAATCTCGGAGAAATGAACTGCAAAGCCGTATCAGCGATTTTCGATATTTTGCATATTTACGAAATATTAGGTCGCGAAGTTGAAAGTCGCATTTTTACAGTTTGTGGCCGCAAAATTATCATAAAATCTTTTTCAAGTAAAATAAAAATTCCTTCACACGGTTTTTAGTTGTGATCATTTTCTAACGACACAGAAAATTTGAGGCCGATAACTTAAATCGTGCGGGGTCAGGAGCTTCGCGATTGTGGAAATTTGACCTAAAATTAAAGTGCTAGAAAGCGTGTAAAGTTAATTAAATTACAGAAAATGAGTGGCGAGCAATACAAAAGAACCGTATCTAGGATTTTCAAGAATCAATACCAATAATAATAACTTATACAATATTGACACTTACAAATTGTCTCAGTTCTGAAACCTCCTGAGACGTCTTTCCCTGAGGTCAGAAGCCGAGGGCATAGTGTCATGTGCCGGATAAGGCAGGTTCCTGTTTTCAGTGTTCATATCATACTGGGGTGCACTTGGCTGTTCGTAACTATCCAATCCTTCTTGGTGGGGGATGCGTGGATACAGGCGTTCATTTGCAACTTCAGAGTATGGCGGTGGGGGCTGATCATTATTTGTGGGGTAGACTGGATATCCTGGAGCTGCCTCATCAATACTATCCCTGCCAAATGATATCCCTTCATGGTGCTGCCTATGTGAAGATGCTAAGCTAGCCTGAATGGCAGCCTGGAAGGATGGGTCATTTTCAGAATTGTGGACTGGATAGAGTGGTGCACTTGCTGCTGTGGGGAGAGGGAGGCCCATGGTGGGTTTCCTGGAGACTGGCTCTAATTGCAGCCTGGAGTTCTTCATCATCTGAGTCATTTACTGTACTTCTGCGGCTTGCCGTAGCTACAACAAAAAGAAAACTAACAATGCCACACAACTGCAGCTGTACTCTCAACAGGTCTCTTTTTTGGGGGTAGTGGGGAGGGGGAGGCTTCCACCTGAAGACTTGCTCTTGACCTTCTTGATAGTGACAAAGATTAGTGATGTGAGTCCAAATAGATTGCAATGCATGATAAGTAAAAAAAAGAAAAGTTGTTTTAAAATGCAACCTACCAGTTGAGCCAGACTGATATGATACCCTTGTTCTCCTTGCCTGTGCTCTAGAACCTGAAATGAAGAGAAGGAGAGGCTTTGAGATTTTATCAGTGCGAACAAACCAAATACCCTTAAGGTTCAAGGGGTCCTTTCGCAAAATTGCTGTTATTCTGTCTGCTTTAAGCCAGGTACATGTATTATTTTAAGCAATAAAAAGTACTTTCCGCATGCTCTCTGCTTTCTTACAACACGAGGGGGATGTTGGGAGAACTGATCAAAACTTGAAAGACACGAGCTCGTGTCTTTCAAGTTTTGATCAGTTCTCCCAACATCCCCTCGTGTTTGTAAGAAAGCAGAGAGCACGCGGAAAGTACTTTTATGCTTAATTAGAACACAAGAAATACTGTATTCTTCTTGGAATTGGGGTTATGTAATAACATATAGATTTAGCCACAGGCTAAAAGCGGAGCTCCCAGCTACATATTGTACATAGCCTGTCACCGTCATGCCACGGTGAAGATGTCTGAGGTTCATCCCTTCCTGAGATATGATTAAGAAACTGAGAAGGGTCTTGGCGTGGTTTACCTGTGGTGGGGCACGCAGACACGCACGTGATACCAAAATGGGAATACCGCTAACCATGAAAAATGAAGTCTTTCGTATACCTGAGTTCTACTTTGAGCTATTGTATTCTTCCTGCGATACCTATGGTGCTCCGCTCTGCGGCCTTTGGCCACTAAGGAGCTCCGCTAGTAAGACAACATGATATTATAATCAAACAACTCAGAAGGGTCCTAAAATAATTAAATTGATTTAGCAATGGTGCTTTGTCGATTTGCTGCCCCATCATAATTATTCAATGCCTTCTGTGCCACTGGTGTTCTCAGTGAGAGGATCGAGCCAAAAAATAAGATAGTATTGCAATAATAAGTGCATAGGAATAAGGTCAATATAGTATACAAAACAGAGCAATTTGGATGCTTCAACACTAGAAAACAAAGTCAACAAGCATTGGATTTTTCCTAGTTTACTAGCGCAAGTCTTAGTGCGCTTGTATAGGCTTTATCATGCAATATTGATTCATAATATAATAGTTATCAGAAAATGGAATCCAGTATTCAATTCTACACATCCGTATTAGTAAAATTTCAAAGTTTGGTGAAGATTGCTTGAATACTGGCAAGAAGTCTGCTTAAAATAATTACCCACTCTAAACATTATACGAGTAACAGTGTTAAAAAGAATCAACAACATCCGACCATAATGAATTTTTTTGTGCCCTTCAAGGGAATCAGACTTTTGGAAACAATCGAAAACTGATTCTAAAAATAGCGATGATAGTACAATGTATGAGAGATGAAAGCTCCTTACTCATGTTTATACTAAACAATTAGACATCTCGTCCTCATGTGCTATGATATCAATAGACCATTCGGCATTCGGCCTCATGGTCTATTCATCATAGCACATTTAGCCTCGAGGTCTAATTGTTAAATCTAATATTTCACATTTGCCCCACAGCTCAGGCTCATCTAGGGGGCTTATGTAAATAGTAGTTACATGACTTGTGTTTCTTTTACTTGAGAGGACGATACATACACATAACATTAATTGTAGACAAAGGATTGGATTGGTGAATAACTCTCTCACAGCAGCCAAAAAATATGGCTGTTATATGTACTATTTATAAAAAGAGTGGCCCTGTTCTATTGGCATATCAACATTCGAGCCGAAGGCGAGAATTTTTAGATGACAATAGAACACGGACACAAATTTTATAAATGACTTATCAACAGTCATGATAAAGCATTGATTATAAAGATAACGTTTATCGCTGTTGATCTAAACGTATATTTTATTCATCAGTTGATATAAACGTAATATTTTACTCATAAGTTGTCAACAAGTCCAAAGGCTGAAGAGGACCACTCTAGTGAAGTCCAAGTATGGTCTTCTCTCTAGTGCAGTCCTGAAAAAGGCTTCATCTGGGAGACTATATGTTTTTAGTCCGCTAGCTCCATGTGGGACATGACATTTTTGTAGCAAGCATGCACAGAAGGTATGAGCCCTCTCCCACATGGATCTAGCCGACTAAAACAACATAGTATAGTCTCTCAGGTGAAGCTTTTTCAGGTTACTGCCTAGAGAGAAGACCATTTGGAATTCACTAGAGTGGTCCCCTTCACCTAAGGACTGAGGGGTTGCACTGGAAGGTGTCTGATAGAGAATACTAATTGGTCCAATAGTATTCTATATCAGACAACTAGCCATTCTTTATCGGGGGATACAAGTAGTGTCACCTGATACGAATCCAGTGCAGAGATTGGATTAGCGTCCTATGAATAAGGGATGCATTTGATAATTGTGGATAGTCCGCGGATGAGAATGGAACAATAAATAAACGTTGGTCAAGAAGCGAGCTTCAAGGGCAACTGTGAAATTTTGAGGACCATTTTTCATCCGCGGACATTATCCGCCAATATTGCAGCAAGCCAAGACAGGATTTATCCCTGCATTCCCAGCCACTTCACAGAAAATCATTTTCTTACCATTGAAAACGTTCACAAGCATATTTAGTTGACTTTTTGTGTTTTCCGGTGTCGCCTTTAGCCACCAATTAGCCACCGACGGACAATTTTCGTATGATATCTGTCCTGTGAAAATGTACCACGATACGTCTCGACCAATGAGCACACATTAAAATTGATCACTGGGATATAATGCGTGATAAAGGCCTATGTCTGCACACCTTACCGAAAATATGTCAGTGACATCAACAGTGCTTGTCTCCAGCAATGGGCAGTGATTTTTTTTTGCATCACCCATCACCCCTGTTGAGGACCCAAGTCACAGCTACCCACCCTGGATTTTTTAATTTGAACCCCCCACCTGGAATTCCAGTGATTCTCTAATGACCACACCCTGGAAATTGCTCTTACCAACCCTGGAATTTCCTATTTTAGGTTGCCCCCCTGAATTCCAAGGTCTACTTTGACCACCCACCCTGGAGTACTCTAAGCTCCATTTTGACCCCCACCCTGGAAATCCAGAGGTCCTCAACAGGGCTGCAATTTTTTTTGCGACTGCCCAATCATGCATGCACACACAAAAATGAAATAAAAGACCACAACACCTTTACATACCTACACCTGCAATTACATTCATGATCCTTTTAAGTGGCCCTTTAACATACAACAGGCCAACAATAATACCGGCAAGATGTCCAGTAAACGATGCATTGGTACTAGGAATTGTATCAACAAGAGCTCTGCCCAGCAAGCATAACGTACTGGAACAGGAAACATGCCCATTACCATGGAAACTCCAGAAGGCAACTCATAAGTTGTTAACACTTTCAGGCAAAGATAACACCAGAGAATCCGGCTGCACAAGAGTGCATATATGATGAATCCCCAGTAATATTTGACAAGCTATGTCTAGACCTACTACCATTACCTGGTCAAGACTGAAACACTGCTAGCAGATACAGAAACATTCCACTCCCCATTTTTGGTTTCCAAGCTTTTCCCTTTCCACAGAAACGATGCCATATTGTAGTACAGATGCCGTCATCAAGATGAAAAATGGCGCCAAGCAAAGTCGTATCCACGCGCATAGTACCAAACAAGACTGGCACTCACACATGCTTCGCCAACAAGGGGATGTTAGGAGCAGTCGCAAGAAAATCGCCACGTTTACAGCGATAAACGAAAGTGTCACAGGAGGAATTCGATTGAGCCCAAATTATAAAGCTGAGCAAATAGCAGGAACAGGCCAAATCCACCACCGCGACTTCGCCTTTGAAACATATTCACTAAGTATCTTGCGTCACTTTCACATTCAGTGTCGTCTTTCGTAGTTCAGCAAGGTGGAGTTCTTTCACTTCTTCAAGAAAAATTTGTGTGGTTTCTAGATCGATCTTGCATTTCATATTTGAATGCTTTAATCTTCGTTCATCCTACGTGTTCGTTTTTCACTGGATGGGCAGGCCGGCTTTACTGTATGATGCAAAACTCAAATAAGATTACGGCAACGATGACATTGCGCTAAAATCGACGAGGCGTTCCAAGACCTACTAGGTCCTAACGTCACAAGGGTAGTTCTCTGTTTTTGTGGTCTCCCTTTGTGCTACCACATCGAGGCTCGTCCGCCCCATTCTTCGCCCAGTTTCTGCTTCCAACATGGCGGCGAGTGGTGTACAAGAGTTCCACTCATGGGCTTTTGCCAACGCGAGAGACAGGATCGGAGCGCTTCATGGTCAAGTTCCCGGAGACGATGGCCGAGGGACATTGATAGCTGTGCTGGTACCGGAGTTGACCCTGGGGCACCGGTTTACAGGTATAATTTAAAAGTTCCGCCACTTGTCAACAAGTCAGTTTCCGCGAGGTTCCTAGACGCTTTCACAAAAAGATAAATAAATCCTGAAAATCATGGGAA